>CAUYLG010053779.1:0-54186 GCA_963573385.1 Cacajao melanocephalus | reverse complement strand
GACTTGGTGAGCTGCCATTGGTTAGGCTCCCGATGGGATTTTTGAATTTTGGGCTGACAGTATGATTTAGTGCTGAGTGTGGGGCTAGGGGTGGAATGCAGGAGTGGAATGCAGGAGTGGGTGTGGGGAGCCTGCATGGAGAAGGCAGGCGCCGGTAGGATGTCCAGCCTCCTGATAAGTGTTATCAGGAGGGAGGGGGTGAGTATTGTCCATCCGGCTCCTGGCGAGGCTATCGGCCTTACAATAAGGACCTCGAATGTTTACATGGGGCCAGTCCTCCAGGTCATGCTGAAGATCCTACAGTTCCTGTTAGACACCTGCAGATTCAGGTGAGGGCGATGCCACCTAGACCCCAGATGGGCCACGCCCCAGCGTCAGGGGTGGGATGGCCTCTCCATCTGCTTTGCCTTGCCTAGAATTGATTTTAGGGACACCTGTGAAGGGGCCTTCAGAGAGCAGCTGTGGCTTGTCCTCCCTGCCTGTCTGGAAGTGGGTGTGTGCCATTCCCGCAGGTTTTCTTATGTCGTAAGTTTGGGGACAAGTATGCCGGCAGCCCAACCTCACCTGCCTGTGTGCCCCAGCTCCCTCTCAGGAGCTCCCCAAGAAAGGACATGAGGGCAGTTCTGATGTGGGGCTCCCCAGGTGTGTGGACCGCTGAAAGAGGACACCACAGCCACCTCCTCTAGCCACCTGCTCAGCCTCCAGGGAAGCTAGTTAAACAGCCGCATCTGTTACTGGAGAAGGAGGCACTCAGCCGGCAAGTACCCCAGGACACAGACTCCCTGGGCTAATGCAGGCCCTTGGCTCGCAGTCCCCTGTGGAGAGGTCCGGATGGGCCAGGTCCAGCACTGGAAGCCCTCCTCCTGCCCTTCTGTAAGATGAGCAAGTGGCACAAAGCAGGTCCTGGATGTTTGCATCACCTGAGGCTCATTTTCTGCTGCAGGGATCATGGGGCCTCCCTCTGGGGGAGGAGGCCTCCTCTTCCAGGCCTCAGGCGTGCATAGATGGTGACCTCATTATTTGCAATTAGGGCTTAATTCAGAGTGAATGGCAAACAGCTGAGGAGGGAAAATACGCCATGTCTAGACAACAAGCAATTCCCTGGGGTACCACTGGGCTCCAGAAGGATGGAAGCACCAGGGCTCAGCTGAAGACCTGCTGTGTTAGTCCACCTGAGGCACCTGTTCCCAGGAGCCAGACTGGCCAGCCAGGGGCATTCTGTCTGAAGAACAGGGTTGAGGGTGGCAGTGGGGAGCGGTGTTCTTGCTGTGGTCCCAGAGCTCTCTTCAAGGGGACAGCCTCAGGGTGGGGAGCTCAAGATGAGAGATTTAAGACACAGACAGGAGAGGTTTTCCTGAAAGAGCCTTTTTGTAGACACACCACGAGCCACAAGAATGCCTCAGCTCTCTGCATAAGCAATTTCCTGGATACTGCAAGGATGTGAAGAAATCACAGGGGAGGAACCTGGACAGAGAGGCAAGCAAGTGGCATTGGGCTGAGACTCCAGAAGCATCATGAGTGTATGAGGGTGTTTACTTTTTTTTTTTTTTTTTTGAGACGGTGGTTCACTATGTCACCAGGCTGGAGTGCAGTGGCACCATCCCGGCTCAGCTGCAACCTCTGCCTCCCAGGTTTAAGCGATTCTCCTGCCTTAGCTTCCCGAGTAGCTGGGACTACAGGTGCAGGTCACCACACCCAGCAAATTTTTGTATATATTTTTTTTAGTAGAGACAGGGTTTCACCGTATTGGCTAGGACGGTCTCTATCTCTTGACCTTGTGATCTGCCTGCTTCAGCCTCCCAAAGTGCTTGGATTACAAGCGTGAGCCACCGTGCCTGGCCGAGTGTGTTTTCTAAAATGGGTTCTTCGGCCTCGACTTTGTAACCTGTGCATTAGTCCTGCTGCTCCAAGATCCAGCTCCCCAGGTGAGCACACTGCCAAGCACCAGGTGGAGTCCGACAGATGAAAGCTGCCAGAGAGACCGAGTCGGAAGTCAACTCCACAGCCAAGGGGCAGAGGATGAAAGCACACTTGAAGGCAGCAGGGTGCCTGGGGTTCCAAGATCTCAGAAACCTCCGGTGACTGACACATGCCCAGATCATTAAGCCTCCTCCTGGCTCCTCAGGAGTGTGTTCACCGTGCATGCAAGCAAATTGAGCACACTGCCTGAGAGTTGACCTTCACTGGCCAGTAGCAGCTCATACCAGTTAAGGGACGATACCTTTAACATCATATACACACACCTCAGAGTGAGATCTTTTCTCTCTCTCTTATATAAATTTCAGTTGTAGAACATGAGTTTTGATATACATATAAATAGCGAAATGATTACTACAGGCAAGCTATTTAACAAATCCGTCACCTTTCCCAGTAACCTCTTGTGTGTGTGAGTAGTGCACCGAAATCTACTCCCTTAGCAAATCTTCAATATAACAGAATATTATTAACCACAGTCCTCCAGCTGTGCATTAGGAATCTAGATGCATTCATCCATAGGACTGCCGCTTTGTACCCTTTGACCTACATCTCCCCATTTCCTGCCCTCCCCACACCTGGGAACCACCATTCTACGCTCTGTTTCTGTGTATTCAACCTTGTTTTATTCCACATGTAAGTGAGATTGCGCAGTATTCATCTTTCTGTGCCTGGCTTGTTTCACTTAGGATAACGTCCTACTCCATCTATGTTGTTGGAAATGACAAGATTTCCTTCTTTTTAAAGCTGAGTAATATTCCAGTGTGTGTGTGTATGTGTGTGTGTGTGTGTGTGTGTGTGTGTGTATCAAAATTTCTTTATCCAATCATTCATCAATAGACACTTACATTGTTTCTATATCTTGGCTGTTATGAATAATGCTGGAATGAACATTAAGGAAATCTTTCTTGTTTTTTCACATGCCCTAGGAAAGTGCCTTCCATTCGTTAGTTATTAAATGAAAGAATGGGTGAATGAATAGGGAAGTATACAGCCCTTTAAATAAAAAAAAATTCTTTTTGTAAAATCTAGTTTGAACTTGTAAAGCCAGGATGTATCACCTAATTCGTAAAGACAATGTAACTGAGAAACAAATATGGTTTGGAAGCCAGCTCTATTTTGTATATAACATAATTAGTCATGGTTGACAGATAGTGCAGTCAGTGTCTATAAAAGTTTGACAAGCTGATCATTTAGGAGGAGACATTCTTTCCACAGTAGCCGTGATCCTTTAGAGAGAGGACAACTGCCTTTAGTAACAGAAATGTGTCTTTCAATGTTGTTTTTCTTCTTCTACAGAAGACACATTAAAAGTATGATGGATGACCCTTGAGATGTATTTCTTCTCAAAGACCATTCATCACGCTTTGTAATACTTTTAATGTGTCTTCTGCAGATTTTCCACATACCAAGCTGCCTTCTTTAGCAGTTGAGGCAGGAAAGAAGCTAAATTACCTTTTCCCTACTTTTCCTGTCTGTCGATGCAGGGGGAGAAGAGATCAGAACTGCTCAAGAGCTGAATTTCTCCAAGAGTGCAGGAAAGCCCCATTTGTATTGATACCTGGTGCCATGAACTTAGCGGTTCTTTTCCATGCAGGTGCTCCGCTTGTACTTATGTCAAGGAAAAATCATAAAACTGTAGGAAGCTGACGTTAGGTACAGAAAGGAAATCATATGACCTGGCTGTAGAGCCTTTCTTGTAATGTCTTATTAATTACCGAAGAGGCAGGACTTGTCCATGGGACTGTGCCTCTGGCCACACCTGAGGATCTGCAGGTGCCTCGGGCTCCTGAGCTCTGACTGAGTGAGGCAGAGGCAGTGCCCCTGGTCACATGCCTCACCAGGTGGTGCTGAAGCCACAGGCAGACTGCTGAAGCAGGCAGGCTGGTTAGAAGACAGCACCTGTGCGGGGCGGTGCAAGGGAAGTGGGCTCCTGTCACTCACATCAGGAAGGCGACACCTTCTGCCGAGGATGCCAGTGAAACCCAGTCTTTACTTGGGTGCAGTTCAACAGTCCCAGGATTGTTTTTGTCTCTTTTTACTCAGCCCCACTTCAACCTGTCCATCCTGGGGCAGTTTCTGTTTAAAGCAGGATAGCTTTCGACGTTTTTCTCAGTATTTTTTTTTTTCTGAACATGTATTCCAGGCTAATGGAGCCCCATTCCCAAGTTGTATTTCCATTTCTTAGCAGTTGTTAACCCAGTGAGAGGAATCCAGGCATCAGACTCCCATTTCAGCAACACTACCAGTTTTTTGTGTTGGAGGAGGTTTGAGGCTGTGAGAGCACGTATGCTTCAAGTCACTGAGAAGAATATTTCATTTACTCTCAGAAAACTTCACATTTTTGAAGTCATAGCCTCATTAATGTTTTTATGTAAAGCCCCTGTTACGTTTTTTTTTTTTTTTTTTAGACGGATTCTTGCTCTGTCAAACAGGCTGGAGTCCAGTGGCACGATCTTGGCTCACTGCAACCTCTGCCTCCTGGGTTCAAGCAATTCTCTGCCTCAGCCTCCCGAGTAGCTGGGATTACAGGTACCAGCCACTATGCCTGGCTAATTTTTGTATTTTTAGTAGAAACGGGGTTTCACCATGTTGGCCAGGCTGGTCTTGAACTCCTGACCTTGTGATCCCCCTGCCTCAGCCTCCCAAAGTGCTGGGATTACAGGCGTGAGCCACTGCACCTGGCCATCCCTGTGATTTTTTAAGTTTTCCCTTTGAGACAGAGGAAGAGTGCTTTCATTTTCTTTCTTTGTTTTTTTGTGTTTCTAATGTATGTTTTTTAAATCATGTAAAATATAAATAACAAAGTATATTTCTGAACAATTTTTAAACATACAATTCAGTAACATTAAATACATTTGCAGTGTGGTGCAGCCATCACCACCCTCTATCTCCAGAGCATTTTTCATTTTCCCAAACAGCAACTCTGTCCCCATGAAACACTCACTCCCCATCCTACCTCCCCCAGCCCCAGGTCACCATCATGCTGCTTCCTGTTTCTATGAATTTGCCTATTCTAGGGACCTCATGTAAGTGAGTCACACGGTATCTGCCCCTCTGTGTCTGCCTCCTTGCCCCTTGCATCATGCCCTTAGGTACTCCTTTTCTTCTGGATGCCCCAGTCCCTCTACAGCAAGTGAGCCTCAGTTCGCCCTGCGTTTTTCCAGCCAGTGGCAAGCAGCCCTTATTAACTGCTTCTCTGTCATCACCTGCCATGACTCTATGTTTCAAAGGGGAGAGATGTATTAGGAGTAACGTGGGATGGCTTGAGCCTGCCCTGACCTGCCACTGCTGTTGACTGCATGGATCGGCAGGTTCATCTGAGGGCTCTATGTCAATTTCCAGTCACTGATATTTATTCCCAGCCTGCATTTTAATGATCCTCACAAGAGCCAGGGTCAATGGGAACAGTGTGTTCAGAGGACTGGTTTTAAGTCTCATTACTCATCGATATTGAATGCCAAATTGTCCAAGTCAGTTTTATTTTCAGTGAATTGTGCAATTTTACTGGGATACCTTATACATTTGACGTTTATCCATGTGATACCAGCACCTCAATAAAAAGTGGAGAAAAACAATTAGTTGTCCGCATTTGTTTTATACATAGTGTTTTTTCCATCTCAGTCTCCAGCTGGCTGTTGAGAATCATGTCTGAGCAGCCGAACGTGCTCCCATTTTATTCCTGACATTTTGAGAATGACGTCACTTGATTCCTTGCAGCATTTTGCAGTTTCTTCGGAGAAATTTCCAAGAAATGTATTCTAAGTAAAGCATATATAAATCTGTGAGCCACCCAGACAAGGAGTTAGCCATAGTTAACTAGTAGTCTAGTCAGGTAGACTAGACTACTAGTCTAATTCCAACCAAATGGCAAACACAATGATGTCATCAGGCATAAAACAATAATACTAAATGCACCTGTTCACAATTTAATGTGATTAGAAAAATATAATTCTGATATGTTTTTAATTGCCTGAGAAATGTAAAATTTGCAAGCAAACTAAAAATATGCAGTGTTCATTAGCATTTTATTTATTTTATTTATTCTGTATTGTTCAGAATGATGACATCATTGTCCCAGTTATGACAAAGGATGTAGAAAATTAAATTAGGTTCAGAGAAGAGCTTCCTAAATCATTACAATGCTAAAAATATTTTCAGTGGAGAAAGTTGGGCCAGCTTTACCTGGAAGGAAGGTGGACAAGGGATTAATAACTCTCTTGAGTATTTAACTGGCTATAATTAGGGAATGACATGAGTTTGTTACTTGAAAATGCAAAGAAGTCAGAGGAATGGAAGTTGATTCAAAATTGTAATATGATTTTAGACAGAATGAAGAGTCTTGAATTTATGGGTAGTTAATAAATACTAGAAAGACAGCAGCAGTGAGATAGGAAACATGGTGTATGATGATTGGAGTTTTCTGTTCCTCAAGTTCAACCATCGTATTTACTGCAAAACCTCCTTACAAGACACATTTTTTCACAAAGTAAACTACTCATTCATTGTACGTCAAGAATGTAATACTTGATTTTACCTAGGTTTTTGCCTATATGGCGATATAATCAAGAAGTTTTTGTTAAATATTTTAAGATCCTTGGCACTTAAGACTAGTAATGCACCAAGCTAAACAATCTCCTTTTGTTTGCCATTTCTTGATTTCTTAAAATATTTAAATCAATTGAATTTCTGGTCTATCAAATCTTAATCTAAATTTATACTTTTTTGGAGCTTGTTGTTTGCCAAGCAATTACTTCATTATTTTTTTTCAATCCCTGATATAATTTTTTCCAAAATATTAGCACACTTGTAGTTCAGCCAGGGATGTGACAATTTTTACAAATTCTTTCATCATAGATATAGAAATTATTCATTTCTTTGATTCTTAAATCAGCATTTTGCCTAATTTAATCAAATGATATAATGGGCAGAAATACCATATCTAGTATTTCTATAAACGATGAGAAGACTCTTCCAAATAATAGATTAAATAAATGCCTTCTTATCTGTCCAAATAAAGTAGTTTCGGTATTTGACAAGAACTGTGCAATCCAGAGAAATAACTCGATAGAAACAAAAGCAACCACAGAAACTATAAGGGAGGTTTTGTTTTTTTAAACCTTGAATATGTGTGGTTAACCCTATGCAGAAAACAAAAGCTGTTTAATAGATTTATGAATGAAATTAATTTATTTCCATAAAAGGAACTGGTTCAAGTCACGGTTCTCTGGTTTGTGTTTCCAGAACATGCCTCTGACCTTTAGCCACATGACAGAAAAGTGGCTGATCCTTGGGTATTTAGTCTGTGTGCAGCTTCTGTAGGATAGAGAATGAGAGAGAGAGGAATAGAGAGAGAGAGAGAGAGAGAGAGAGGTACACATTTCTCCTGCCTTGCTAACAGGTTGATGCTGTCCTTCTGATGCTTATATTATATAAGACCATTACATAAGAGCTAATTATTTTCTCAGCATTACCTTTTGTTTCTTTAAAGTCCCCTTTCCAGCAGACCTGAGAACATTCATCCTTTTAAATTTTTCACCCCTTATGGTCTGAGTTGCCAAGCACTCACAAATAATAGATATAAATGTAGAGGCTGGTGATTGCATTTTGCCCACAAAATTAATTTTCATTCTAAAAATCAATAATTCATAGAACTGTATTGACTCATTAAAAGTTTGAGCCAAGATGGAAAAGATACTGGGGAAAAAAAACGTTCTGAGGGCTCTGATTTGATGGTAGAGAAGTGAATGTGTGCATGGTGATATCAGCTTCAAAGGTGATATCGGTTTCAAATGTCATTCTAACCATGCTCTCTGTCAAGGGCTTTGCGTACTTTTTATTGTTTGAGAGAGGTGCCTCCAATTTCTTTAATGTGAATTTTGAAGTTCTGGAATTCTTTATGGAACGTATAGAACAATAAATTGTTCATTACTTATTGAATAGAAATTCCCAAATCCGCATGAACAATCTTGTTTACTGTGCATAAGGAACACAGAATTCATAAAGTTAGCAGCCACCTGCTAGTTATCTCATCCAATTTGCACTACTAATTCATTAAAAAAAAACCTTCTCTTTGCAGTTTTTCCTGAGTGACTCCGAGGAAACAATCCCTCCAACTGTCAATACATCAAACACAAATTTTTCAGCCTCAAATAATCAGGCGGCGATTCTGCGTGCACAAAATTTATTTTTCCTCCCGGTAAGAACCTTGCAATTATGACTGCTTTGGTGGCTTTCTTGTATGCTGGTAGTCTGTATAACATATATTCTTCAGTCTTAGATCTGTTCTAGAGTTTGCATTTCCTCCCTAATATCAATCCCTGAGTAGTCCTGAATTTACAAATGCCAGCCTCTGCTACAAGTCCAGGCCCTTGGGGACTGGTGAAACTCACATTTGCAAACTTGCAATGTTATTTTTAAGCTTTCACCAGTAATGATTGCCTTATTCTCTTAACCACTACAGCATTTCTAGCATATATCCTACCATATGGCATTCAATTATACGTCACCATGTTTCTGGGTTTTATTACTTACAGACATTGCTAATTGTTCCAGTAAATTAATATTATCCCCTTTAAAACTGTGACAAAACTGCCCACACCTCATTTTCCTCCCTTTGGTAATGTATGCTGCCTGGTGATTCTATTCTTCAGTAATTCTTGCTGACGGACTCATCTTCACCAGTGTCCCAAAGGACTTAGGTTGAAATTTCAAAACTTATTAAAGCATTAATCTTTTAAGTGGAGAGTTAAGTCAGTTATTTACTGCTTAACAACTTTGCTGTTCCACAAATCGTTTGTGGGAAAAAAAAAAGTTTTTATGCCCTCCTTTTCACTTTCTGAATAATTACCTAAAAGTAGTGCCGATGATGCTCATTTAGTTTCTGTCTCAAATAACCAGTTTTGAGAATGCTAAGTGAACTATTTTGGAGACTCAAATTGGTAATTCAATATGTATGCTTTCAAAATACCAAAATGTTTAACTCCATTAGCTATAGCAATAAAGTGGATTGATTTTCTTATTTCTCTTTCTCTGATTTGCTTCCTTGATATTTTGCTCTGGTCATTTTTCCCTTCCCATCATTTAATTTATTGGGAAGCTCATAGCTCCATGCACAGAAAGAAGTGGCTTCTGGTGTTCTTTCCTGGAGGCTTCTGAGGCCCTGACTGGGTCAAGGGCAAGATGACCAAGTTCTAAAAGCAGCGTCCCCATGGGGACATTGGGAAGAGGGTATACCACCAGGAGATCCTGTCCTTCAAATCAGGCATTATCATCAACTTCAGTGAGGATTAGGCGTTGACTTCTCCATTTAGTTATATGAAAAGTGAAAAGCTGGAGTCTGCATGAGAGCTTACTGACTGCAATCTCACTGTGCGCCATTTGGAGCTCTCTGTTTTAGAAAAATATTTAAGTTAATGGTGTGGCCTGCCTCTTCCTCCTTGAACCAATGGTGTTAGCATCCACATGATCCATAGGCTGGATGCTGGGGAGAGAGTGCACCGACTGAGCAGTCCCCTTTCACATCCACGTAGCACTTTACGTTTAAAATTTTAAAGTGAAGATGCATTTTGACAGGAAAAAAATGTATAGCTGGCAATATCTTTTTAAATCTCTCCTTCCACTATATTTGAGATCACTTGGCATCATTAAAAGAATAAGGAAATCATTATGAATTTCATTTAGGTAAATCTGTATAATATCTTATTTGCAATCAAAGAAAATTATTAAAAACTCAAGGTGGGGAAAGGCAACATTTATTCAACCTTAAAAGATTCTGAAAAAGCACAGTCTAGGTGGCGTGTAGTAAATGGACTACTGTCTTTTCGATCATGGGGCCTTGAAGATACTGGCCAGCGTTGCCAAGGAAGCCCCAGGTCTGCATGGACTGGCTGTACAGGAATACACTATGAACTCATGGGTTTAGCAGTCCCCAAGGAGCCTTGAGATATCCTGGCTTCCTCCCTCATGGATCCCAGGGAACGTTGGAAAAGCCATTTTGTGGCATTGTTTCTGTCAAACCCCATGTCATGTGATGTCTGAAGTTGACCAGCAAGTTAAGAAGCATGCCCAGTTCACTGCTGGCAGTGATATAAAGTGATATAACTCTTCTAAGTGATAATTTCAATCATTATCAAAAAAAGTACAAGACAGACATACTTTTTACCCTGTAATACTAATTTTGGAAATTAATTATAAAAGTGGAAAGGTTTACCACAAATGTATTTGTACATGTGTTTATAAAACATCAACAACAAAAAAGAAAGTGAAAGAAAGAAAACAGCTTAAAAATTTGAAAATACATGATGGGTATACTTAACCACCATATAAGTTATAACAAAATTTATTTTAACCACCATATAAGACATTGTAAAAAAAAAAAAAAGACATATAAATACATATTCATAATAAATTATTCATTGAAAAATATTTTTTTAAAAATTCTAAACAGTATGATCCTAACTTTCTAAAGTAATGCTACCAATATTAAATAGCAAGAAAAAGGCTGGAAACACGTGTACAGATAATGAATAGTGGCTAAAGTGGATATTGGGGATTATCAGAGACCCTTATTTTTATATGAATTCTTTTGTATATTTCCAAATTTTTGACATCGTATGTGTTATTTTTGTAGCAGGAAAACATAATCCTTTTAAAATACCAATATTAGCCATAAAGGATCTTTGCCATGTAAGCTGGTTATACCACAGCAGGCACTTGGTATGCATTATGTCATTTCATCCAAAGATGACCCTGTTGAAGTAGATTTTACTGGGACTCTCATTTTGCAGGTGAAGAAGCTATGAGACCCAGAGACTTTAGTGCTAATAAATTACCCACTATAACAGTGGCTATTACCTTACTGTAAAGTGCAAGTCGGTTTCAAAGATTATATCAAAACTGGTAAACATTACTAGCAATCGAGTTACCAGTAAGTACAGTCCAATAGAAGTCAGTTCAGTATCCTATCGCCAGAACTGCTGACCAGCCGGCGCCCTCCCTGGTCAGCTAAACCGTGGAGGCAGGACAGGCTCCCAGCCTGGCCATCCTGTAGTATTCTCTCCCGCACATCGCTCGGGGACAATTTGCAGGTTCCCAACCTACCTTTTCATGCCAGATTACCCCTTGCACAGCCTCCAAGCATTCTAGAAAGCCATTTAATAGAAATGGACTAAAAATCTACTTCCCATGAACATATATATTTTCATGGATGTTCCTGAAATGTGAAAAAAAATTAAAGCCCCAGAATAATTTTTGAAATGTGAAACCTTAGCATAGTTTATAGGTAATGACACATAGTTCAAAGGTTCAAGCTGTGAGAACCTTTAAAATTGTACCCCAGGTCCCCACATACCAAAATAATCCACATACACCCATTGATACATACACACACATGCTTCTAAGTGGTTCCTTATTCTGCCCTCTCATTCGATTAGGCTGAACTGGTTCATAGCTTTCATTATAAAAATGGTTTTCAAGCATAATTTTAGAAACAGAGCTCTTTCAAAAACAAAAACTGACAAAGAGGTTTATAGTAATAATAGCAGAATTTACACAGCTTCTCATGGACTAGGCTATTCTGAACTTGTGTTACTTAATCTTCATGAGAATTCTCCAAGTTGGGTATTACCATCATCTTTACTTTGAGTGACTTGTGGAAGACACAGGATTATTTTGTTAAGATTAGCTGCTTTGGGGAATCCTGTGGGACAGGATTACTGAATAAGAGCCTTACCCCCACCAGTTCCTGGGGCAATTTCCTGGGTTTTAAGGAGCAGTTTTATAATACTCAAGACTATTGATTAAAGGCCTACTAGGTTATAAATAAGGGCTTCTTAAACTCTTCGTGAAGGCCTTTTTTCATTTTGCTTTGTTTTGTTTTTGTAATTTCTAGTCTATGACAGACTAATGCTTTTGAAAAATGTAACGGTGAATTACCAGAAAAATGAACTAAAAAGACAGCCATATGAAATGCAAGCTCATATTTTATTATATTCATCAGAAACAAGCTTACACTGCCAAATTTCAATCCACATTGTGTACCTGTTTCGCAGAACTCACTGCTGTACTTTGAGTCCTCTTGTTCTAAGCAACATAGAGCATTAGCGTACCTTGTATCAAAGTCCTCAGACCTGCCCTGAAGTAGATACTTAGTAACTTATCTAAGGTGACAAGGGCAGAACTCTCATAGAAATAAGGTCTCCTTTCACAGGCCATGCTGCACCTCTCCTGCCTCTGAGATACTGCCTGTTCATGCCTCTGAGATACTGCCTGTTCACGTGTTCACAGCTCTATTGATTCTATCATTTTACTACATTAACTCACATTGTCTCTTCTTTCCCTTTTTTTGTTCTCCGTTGTGGGAGAGCATGAGAGACAGAAGAGTGGAGGTCTGCCATCTGGCAATTGCAGCTGAGACACAGTGCTTACAACACTCAGTATTCCTTAAAATGCTGCCACCTGAAATGAAGAGTGGCCTTCACATTCCCATGCAGAAGAAGAGTTCCACTCCCTGAAGAGTGACCTAGTTGGTGTGTAATCCAGTGCAAGGTGTTGGTCTTCCTTTTGAAGCCACAATTCCAGGTCGAAGTTCTTACTGATGGAATGTCTATTCATTCCTCCTTGGGTTCCTCCACTCACGCGTGCCTCTTACAAACAGAAAGCCTGCCGTATGATCACTGCAAGCTCATATTTCCAACTTTTCTTTCTTCTACAAGAACAGGACTGTTGAGCTAATATCAATTGCCTTCCACATAGCTTAATGTAGATGGCTTTAGCTGGGGAAATCAAAGGAAGAGCTGGAATGACAAAAATAAGCAGTTAATTCCTGGCTTACTCAATATGATGAAATTATAATTGAGTGGTTTAAAAGCTAGGCTATCTTTTAAAGACAAGGTTTAAAACACATCAATAAGGGGCCAGGCGCGGTGGCTCATGCCTGTAATCCCAGCACTTTAGAAGGCCAAGGCTGGTGGATCACGAGGTAAGGAGTTTGAGACCAGCCTGACCAACATGGTAAAACCCTGTCTGTACTAAAAATACAAAAATTAGCTAGGTGTGGTAGTGGGCGCCTGTAATCCCAGCTACCCAGGAGGCTGAGGCAAGAGAATTGCTTGAACCCGGGAGACAGAGGTTGCAGTGAGCCAAGATTGCGCCACTGCACTCCAGCCTGGGCGACAGACCAAGACTCCATATAGAAAAAGAAAAAAAAATCAATAAGATCTATGTTTTATTAAAAGTCTTAATTTTTTTTTGAGAGTTTTTTTCTGTTCTAGGAATGCTAAGATAGTAACACAACCCCTTGTTCACAGAAACCCCGTGATGTAGCAAATAAAGCGTTTTGAGGCTGGCACCTGTTTCCCTGTAGCAAGTCCCTCCTGGAGTGCAGGGACTCTGGGCTCTGTACATTACTCTTTTATCTCTGTTGTTTTCAATGACCTACAAGGATAATATGATTACCTTCATTTTACAGTGTCATGCAGACACTGTGATATAAGCAAGTTAGGTCACTGGCTGCAAGTAAGTGAGCTAATGCGTGAGTGAAGAGTTAATTCAGAGCTATCCAAAGCCTACCTGAACCATGCCTGCAGTGGTAAATGCTGAGGAAATGGCTCACCTGGGCAGGCCTGCCTGCAGCTTGTTCTGGCCTCAGATGGAAGGTACCAATTCTGGCTCCCACTTGGTTCTTCCACTTTTTTCTGGTGCCTGTCCAACGCCCAGGGGATTCATGACTCACCCTGGTCAGGCTTTGAACTTAAATCCTCCTTTTTAAATAGGCCCACTGACACACAATTTCTCTTTTAATAAAATGTCTGGGCTTCCTTATGCTTTTAACAGAGTTATCCATAATGATTTATATTCTCTTAATGAATGAAAGGATTGAAAGGCCAAAAGAGATTCTATTCACTTCAACTTATATTTAAGGAATGTATAGGAGGCCACACTGTTTTCATTTTCAAGAAATAAATGACATTGGCTTATAATTATGTGTCTTCCATATATATATTTTTTTACAAGTTTAGTTCTAAAAAGAATCTGGCAATATACATGCTTATTTTTATTTATCATGCAAGGTTGAATTGGAGAACTGGATGATATTTTTTTTTTTCTGAATTTAACATATCCAGGTATTTACCACTGGCTCAAACATAAGAAACAGGGCTCTGTTTTCACAGCCAGCTTATATGTTGACCACATGAGCTTGGCGGTGGCCCCGATTGTACCTGTGATTCAGCATTTCTCAGAAGAGATCCTAAGTATTTGTCTGTCGTCTTTTCCTGTTTCAGTACTTTATATACAGCTGCATTCTGGGACTGATATCCTGTTCCGTGTTCCTGCGGGTGAACTACGAGCTGAAGATGCTGATCATGATGGTGGCCTTGGTGGGCTACAACACCATCCTGCTCCACACCCACGCCCACGTCCTGGGTGACTACAGCCAGGTCTTGTTTGAAAGGTGAGCTACTGACTCTTCCTTCTCTTACTTTAGTTCTTTCTCGGCATGTGGATCGCATGAGGGTGTGTTGAGTACCTGCAAGTTAGCGACCTCATTGTCATTGATAAACCATTCTGATAGAAGTTCTTTGAAGTGATGCCTCGGAAAGATACGTATTTTTGTTATAGATTATATCTGATTATATATTCTCAAATACACATAGAAGATGTGAAGTGGTTCAGAGAGAAGAACTGTGTTATAACCTGAACTATGTTGATAAAAGTAATCTAAGATTGTCCAGCTCAGAACTATTGACATTTTAGACTAAATAATTCTCTGTTGGGGGGGCGCTGTCCTGTGCATGGTAGGTAGGGTGTTTAGTGTTTAGGGACATCGCTGGCCTCTACCCACTGAATGCTAGTCACAATCCCCTCTGTACCAAGTCATGACAACCGAAAATGTCCCTAGAAATGGCCCGATATCCTCAGGAAGACAAAATGGCCCTCGGTTCAAAGCAAAATATTAAAAAAATAAGTAGCCATATTCACAAGTTATAGTGTTACATTTCTTACTAGAGATTTTCTAAAATACTGTTGTGTAGAAGGAGAACTATTAGCCCTGAAAATTTTTTTGTCCTATGAAGAACTTTACTTCCAATAAAATATATGATTGCTCTAAGTCTTTTAACTGAAAGCCTGCATGCAGCAAGAATGTTTCTACCATGGGCACTCAGTCTGGTTTATAACGAGTTTCCTGTTATCGAATTACTTCTGTAGGCTTCTAATGATTATTTGTTTGAAAAAAATTGTTTTAATAATTATGATACTCTCCACATCACATCTCAAAAACAAAACAACATTTTATAACAAGTGTTAGGCTTATTTCTGAACCCACCAGAAATAAACCAGACGTCAAAGTGTTTTCTAGGAGTGCTTTGCACTGTCCCCCATCTTATTTCTATATTTATTTTAAAATAATATAAATGCCTTAAATATTTGCATAGATTTGTTACTCCAAAAAGTTGTTTTATCTTGACAGTACGTGGCCACCTATTTCTCCACTGGAGACCAGGGTTAGGAAGGGCAGTCATCACACTGTGTAGACATTTCTGACCAATAAGAACCTTTGCAAAAATACAAGTGCAACCTGTTTTTTTTCACCTAATCTAATTTTCATCATCCTCTACACAATGAAACTCTACTAATCTGTAACCAAGCTTAAGGCAGTGGAGTTGCAAAAATGGGTAATTATGCTTATGATTCCTTAGCCAATATAAGAATGGAAGTTAATTTTCCAGTAAATTCTCAAAATTGCCATCTAAACATGCTTTACTATTGCTCTGCTGTATCCAGAAAACCTGTGTTGTATTCCTAAATAAATGTAGCACTATTGATTTTCACGCACAGCTGATGACGATACTAAATTTCCCTTTATTAAATTTAAAGCGCCTGAATATGTTACACATCCGAAGCAAAAGAAGAAATCAGATTAGCAGGTTTCTGATGTGGAGAAAATTGTTTCTGGGGACCTCAGTGAGACACCTTAGGAGACGTGCTCTCTGAGCAGAACCCCAGCAACAGGAGAGTACTTATCAGGCTGAAGAAAAGGAGTTTTACTTTTAGATCACTTTCATTCTGTTAAAGCTCTTTTGGTGTCTGCTCTCTTAGTTTGTCTTTGTAATGACCTTGAAGCTAGGGAGGCTGACTTGAGAAGCTTCAGCGACTTGCCTTCACTTCTACATTAAAGCCAGCATCCTTTTCGGGGGCACACGCCTCTCTCCCACTTCCTAATTTAAAAAAAATTTTTGTGGATATATACTAGGTATACATAGTTCTGGAGTACAAGAGATGTTTTCATATAGGCTTGCAATGTGAAATAATTGCATCATGGAGAATAAAGTATCCATCCCCTCAAGCATTTATCCTTTGTATTACAAATAATCCAATTACACTTTCTTTTTATTTATTTATTTATTTATTTATTTATTTGAGGCAGAATCTTGCTCTGTCACACAGGCTGGAGTGCAGTGGCACAATCTCGGCTCACTGCAACCTCTGCCTCCTGGCTTCAAGCAATCCTCCTGCCTCAGCCTCCCAAGTAGCTGGGATTACAGGCACCCACCACCATTCCTGGCTAATTTTTGTATTTTTAGTAGCGATGTGGTTTCACCATGTTGGCCAGGCTGGTCTCAAATCCCTGACCCTCAGGTGATCAGCCTGCCTCAGCCTTCCGAAGTGCTATGATTACAGGTGTGAGCCACCATGCCCAGCCTTAGTTATTCTTAAATGTGCAATTAAGTTATTATCAACCAGAGTCATCTGTTGTGCTATCAAATAATACTTCTTACTCATTATTTTTTCCCACTTCCTAATTTTGATCAGAAGTTCTGGCACTTCTTGAACTGATCCCTGAACCGGCTGCACAATATTCTCAGAAGCATCTTCTATGGAAAGATGAGTCTTACTGATGTAAAGTAATAGCAAAAAAGCATAATGCCTCACAATCAATGAATCTTCTATGATGTCCACTTAAAACGAACCCCACATGGGAAAATCTTAAGAGTGGGAGCTTAGAGGCCCCCCAATTTCTTCAGCCTCATTGCCTGTTTTTTTGTTTGTTCATTTGTTTTTGTTTGTTTTTGTTTTTGTTTTTGAGATGGAGTCTTGCTCTGTCACCCAGGCTGGAGTTCAGTGGCGTGATCTCAGCTCACTGCAACCTCTGCCTCCCAGGGTCAAGCAATTCTCCTATCTCAGCCTCCCAAGTAGCTGGGATTATAGGCACGTGCCACCGTGCCTTGCTAATTTTTATATTTTTAGTAGAGACAGGATTTCACTGTGCTGGCCAGGCTGGTCTCGAACTCCTGACCTCATGATCTGCCCACCATTCTTACTCCTGCTATTCTTGCCTCATTCTTACTCCTGCCTGTTTTATATAACCCTGTGATTCATGCCAGAGGTAAAACCAATCAATGTCAGTGTTTTCTTTCTTTTTTCTGAGATCCAAGAGCTTTTCCTCATCCAATAATTGGTATCAGTTTTCTCACCCTTTGCCTCGTTTATTGATGCTGACACACACTTCCCAATATGACAGTAAGATATTTTAGGGAAAAAAAAACTGTTTAGCATGGTACCTTGAGAGTGAACACCACTTAATCGCAAAGCCAGAGGTGCCCCCGAAGGTTGGAGCTGGCTCACAGGATGGTCAGACAGCACTGCCTTTCTGAGTGAGCTAGTCTGTGCCACTAAAGTCAGAGCATTTGGTCCCATCCCTTTGGTGACCTGTTTCTGGGCACCACATTATTGCCCATTCTTACTCCTGTCCTTCTCTCTTCTGGTCTGGTCTTCTTTCTGGGACCTTTGCCTGGCTGTGGCAGGTCAATGTCCTTGCTGTCCACCCAGGCCCCTGGACCTGCTCCTCGTCAGCCTTGAGTGCTCTGATGAGACTGTGATGGTTAATGTTAGGTGTTAGCTTGACTGGACTGAAGCCTGCCTAGATGGCTGGTAAAGTATTGTTTCTGGGTGTGTCTGCGAGCTTGTTGCCAGAGGAGACTGACATTTGAATCGGTGGACTGGGAGAAGAAGACTCACCCTCAATGTGGTAGGCACCACCCAGTCAGCTGCCAGCACAGCCAGAACAAAGCAGGCGAAAGAAGGCAGGCTAAGCTGGCTTGCTGGGTCTTCTGGTTTTCATCTTTCTCCTGTGCTGGATGCTTCCTACCCTTGGGCATCAAACTCCAGGTTCTTTGGCCTTTGGACTCTGCGGGACCTGTACAGCAGCATCCCCAGTGTTTTCAGGGCAGAAGGCGACACTGTTGGTTTCCTTGGTTTTGAGGCTTTTGGACTTGGACTGAGCTACTCCCAGCATCTCTCTTTCCCTGCTTTGCAGATGGCCTGTCATGGGCCTTCACCTTGTGATCTGGTGAGCCAACCCTCAGTAATAAACTCCCTTCTATAAATACATATATCCTATTGGTTCCTTCCCTCTGGAAAACTTCAACTAATACATAGACCTCCCTCAAGCTTCTGGCTTTCACCCCTCGGTGCACCTGAGGACCAAGCAGCTCTTCTGCTCTGTTTCACCCTGGAAAGGTAGAAGGTGCTCATTCTGGATGAAGTGGACATAGTCTCTGTTGCCAGTTATCCCCTTTTCTGTGATATACACATATGTGCTGAGGACTTTAACACACTCTCCCGAATAAAGCAGAAGTTCTGAACCAAATACCGTGGCCTGTGACTGTGCCTGGCATCTAGTGCTCAACAAGTATCTGTCGAATGAATAAACAAAAGTAGGTTGTGCTCTTGAACAATGAGAAGAGCCTGATATCAGCTTCCTGAAATCTCTCGCCTCACCTGCTTCCCTGAAGACAGAGCGTATCTCCAGATCATGGGTGATATTGTTAGTATCCACATCAGGTTTTGTTTATATCTTATATTTCAAAGTAAAATTAAGAGAAGACATCTCTGTTGAAAGACAGTGCCGGCCGTCTTTCTCTCTACTTTGTCCTGTGTGTGACTTCATCATGACTCCTGTAGTGGAAACGTTTCAGAACCAACTTGACCTTGCTCATGGGCAAGCCAACATGATGGTACACACCAATAGAGTTAGCAGAGAAAAAAGGAGAGGTATGCACCAGAAAAAAACTTCATATCAATGAATAAGAAAATGATATTAAAGACATTCTTACACATTCAAGAATGTGAAAAGTAGACTTTTTAGGAGGAAAAAAAGATCACTCAGAGAGAGTGTGCCATTGCAAATCCATTAGGATGGAGGCCAGGAGTGTCCCGGCATCTAACGTGACCTGCTGGGGTGTGATTCTGATAAGCCACTTCCTGCTGAAGGGAGCTCCAGAGTTTCTCAGATATTTCCTAGTCTTTGGTGCTCACAGCAGTCCTCCACAGTGTCTGAATTGGTCAATAATGTTTGCAGTTCCTATCCATGACACTGTCTCCCAAAAGTCTTAGCCAGAGCTGCTGAGGCACCAACTGCTCTTCAAGAGGATGGTGATGTTAATAACAACTGATGTTGCTGGAAGCTGTTTTTGTCTTGAAGACACTTATCCTTCCCGTGACAAAGGCTTGTTACCAAGTCTACAAGAAGCTGTCAGATTTTTCCTGAGTTTCTTTTCTTGCAGAACTGAAAAGTCTCAAGGGATAGGTGTTATTTCACTTGCACCCAGCCATTATGTTAGCTTGCCTGATGGCTAGAAATGTACCTTTAATTCTAGAGACATATGTGACATGGAGAGCTTAAACAGAGCGACTAACTAACAAGGATCCCTGAAGACCAACTAGTTCCATGCTGGAACTTTAGCCCAGTAAAATAAGTACTTTCAGAAAGCACATAAATATGGTGTTTAAGTAGCAGTGATAGCCAGTGCTTAGCATTATCCAAAAGCTCTAGATTGCAGCTGGCTGAAATGTCTGCAGAAGTTTACCTTCCCAGCCTTAGCAACAGCTTCCTATCAGGAAGAGCACTGGAGATGCTTGGGACTTGCACCTGTCACTGAGATGCCTGAACTAGGCACCTTCCTTGTGGCATTTTTCTGCTTTCCCTGATTTTCCCGTGTCTTATGGAAATCCAAATGGCTGGAATTTGGGATATTGTGATATATTTTGACAGTGTACTAACTAGAGATCGACTGATGATGAACTGAAGGCAAGTCTTGAGGAAGAACAGGAAAACCCATCCCTCAAGGAAAGGTCAGGAAGAGCTGCAAGCCTCACCCTGGGGTAGATGGTCTGTGGGTCTTCCCAAGCACCTGAAATTGTTTTCATGTCTTTTATTTAAATGAAGACTACATTTCAAATTTGCATTCTAGGCAAGTGATAGAGTCAAGTTAATATTGAAAGGATTTTCTATTCCTTTCAGATTTACCATCTCAGCTTCCCCTACTCTGCCTGTTTCCTGTACCCTGTGCCATTTCAGGAAGCAAGCAGCACAGCATGCTTTTCCGTGCCTGACACCCACTAGCAGGGCAGCAGAGGAGGAAGCAATCCCAGCCGTCTAACTTTAACAACAAAGTGAGGCATCCTAGGGCTATGCAGGGTCTAATAAACTTCCCTCCCTTTTACAAAAAGCAATCATTAGTGATCTACTTCTCTGTCTGACCTAAAACAGAAAAAGTCCTGTGGTTTGGACTCGTCTGCCGGAGGAAACTCGATATTCAGGCTCTTTTGTTTTGTTCTGTTTGATTCTAGAATGGGGTGAGGGATTCACAGGGCCTGTGGCATAGACGACATACAATGTGCACACTGCCAATCATCAGTTCTTCCATGTGATGCTAAGGCCACGCCCAGCCCAACCTCATCAGTTCTCGCTGATACAGCAGTGGCTTCTGACTTAAAATCACTCTTCTCCACAAAAGGAAACCACAACTACATTAATCAGGACACATGATTGTCTCCACAGCAAAGGGCCCCACTCCCATTACAACCCCCACCCACGCATGCTTTTCCCATCTCTTCTGACCTGCCCCTGGCTCCGGAGCTCATTTCTAAGCAGGAGCCTTCTTTACTTTGTGGTTCTGCTGCAGCACTGGAATGTTTGGCTTGGCATTTATGAACACTACTCTGAAAAAGCAGGAGCCTTTGAGCCATCTGTCCCTGGATGATGTTGGGCCATCTTCGCTGCAAGTTCACATGGGATTCTGACGCATCTGTGTCCAACCAGGGGAGGAAAGAATGCCCAGAAACCCCTTAGGGAAGATGAGCCATTTCCAAGCCAACACAATCATTTGTCCATTCATTTATTCATTTTCACGACACACTTGCATGGAATGCTCTTGATACAAAGTGTGGGAACCCTGGCTGAGCCATTGACCTCACACTTTACCAGCCAGGAGGAAGGTACTGCCCCGGGGACTCATGTTTAGAAAAGCCCAAAGAGGTGATCCACAGGATCTGCACACGCCTCCAACTAACACAGTGGGAGAGGGCACCATGAGAGCAGACCCAGTATGTCTTAGTGCTTCTCTGCGGCTTCTCAAGCCAGAGCTGATGAAGATTTTCTGACAAGGAATCGGACCGACTTGTTTTGTCCTGCACATCTTAACTTCAGATTCGTTTTCTGGGTTGTTTTGTTTTACGCAGAACAATGCTGTCTTCTGGCCCTGCGATTGAGGTCCCAATCCTTTGCCTAGTGAGGTTCCGTGAGCACACTCATCCTTGTGGCATTACCAAGTTGGACAAGACATTTGTTTTCTGCATTGTTTGGCATTGACGATGGAGTCTTATGGACAAAGCCAGACATTTCCTAACTTAATGGTGTAACCAAAGGCAGGAAAGAAAGATAAAAGATAGATTAGCTGAAGACCGTGAGGCTGTTGTGTGGGTAAGGGAAGGAAGTCATCGTCTCCTTGTTAGCCTTGTCTTTACGAGTCACGGCCCTCAGCGATCAGTGAACCAATTTTTTAATTTATCCCAATTAGTGACCTGAGAAGATACGATTTTACCTGAGCCAGCCACTGTTAACAACACAACAGAAATTAAGTTCCCCCTTCGGGTACTTTTCTTCTTGAAAATATTCGCCCATAGAAATGTAAAGTTTTTGCAGGTAAGATAACGTTTGTGTCTATGTGCCTGGACTGCTTTCCCTCCTGAGAGTCATGAAAACATCCTTTTTTACTCCATCTGAAGTGTTTGCCTTCAAGTTAGAGGCTGGTTCACTAAGCAACTCCTCCATCTCCCTCACTCAGTACGTTGAAGCGTGCTGTTCTTTTGGACTCTGAAACTTGATGAGCAAAATGATTGCTCCATTAATGACAACCTCAGTGGGGGGCCAGCTGCAGATGCCTGTGCGGCTGAGGCACGTGAGCATCTGTGTTCCCAGCATCTGATGTTCAGATATGAAAGGAAGTGTGTTCTGTCACATTTTGGCTACCACTGTCATCATATGGGACATCACAGAGTTAGAAACGTTTCTCACTTCTATTAGCTGTATCTTCCCCACTTCATAATTCAATGACAGCACAACCCTAAGACATGAGAGTCCAAAGTAGATTTCATCCTTAAAACATGAAGGAGATCGAAAGAAAGAGAAGGAAAGAGAGAGGCGAGAGAGAGAGAGAGAGAGAAGAGAAAGCGCTTATACACAACTAGCTGTGCAGCTCATATTTCCCTAAACAGCTGACCTGATTGGTGGGCTGAATTGTGTCCCCCAAAAGAAGATATAAAGCTTTCAGCCCCCAGATTCTCCAAATGTGGCCTTATTTGGAAATAGAATCATTGCATATAGAATTACTTAAGATGAGGTCACGCTGAAGTAGGGTGACCCCTAATCCATATAAGTGATATCCTCCTAAGTAGATAACCAGGTGAAGAGACAGACACACAGGAACGCCACGTGATGACACGTGATGTTAAAGGCAGGGATTGGAGTTACATGGTGGCAAGCTAAGAAAGGCCAAAGATTGCCGGCAAACCACTTGAAGTGAGACCAAGGCAAGGAAGGATTCCCTGCGGATTTCGGAAGGACCTGGCCCTGAGAATATCCTACTGTCAGACTTCTAACCTCCAGAACTGTGAGATGATACATTTATGTCATTTTAAGTCACCTCATTTGTGCTACCTCATTATAGCAACTCTAGGAAACGAATCCAGAGATCAACACAATTGACTACTCTGCAGGAAAGATGTCCTGGGATTTTACTGTACCTCTTCCTGTCTCCCACCATGCTGCCTGCGCCTCCTTCTTCCGACCTCTCCCACAAACACACAGAGAGCGAGGTGATCTAGGAACTGTTCTAGGGTGGAGACATCAGTCACTGAAACTAGAGGGACCCTAACAGCATCCATCCACAAGTGGCCCACACAAGAGAGAAGGCCTTCAGCAGGAGTTGGCAGTTCTCTTTCACTAACTGAATGCAAGAAGTCTTAAGAAGTCAAAGTGAAATCCAGAAAAGCCAGATGGAATCCCTAGTAGTTGTCAAATCACTTCAGAAGAGAAAATTCAGCTGGGTACTGGTGTATCATTTGGCTCTGTGGGCTGCTGGTGCCTCATGATTCCTGAGATCCATCTAGGTCTGTACTTTCAAATCTACCCCCAAGTCCTACAGGGAGAGCCTCTGCTGGTCTTGCTTCCTCCAAGCTCTCCCTCTACCCATTGCTATTCCTACAGAAGACTCGAGATCTGGGAGATTGGTAGAGCAGGGTATTTCTACCCCATAAACCAAGATTCAAATGCATTAATGTGAGGACTTCCCAGATAGGATTCCTTCCAATAGGTTGCTTGTGTGAATTTTCTGTATGATTCACTGAAAACCCAGCCAGGTCTTGAATTGCTTAACAGGGTCCTACCAACATCACTCTGTCAGTGAGAGGGCCCTGAACTGGCTCTCTATGTTTGAGGCATCTGGTCCTTTAGCTAGAAATGCACAGGGGACTTGTGTTCTGATTTGTTGTGCTGATGAAACTATTGTAAATTCTGACCTGATATTTACTCTTAGTTTAGGAATTACAGGGACGGTGGGTGGAGGAAGGGGATGTCATAGATGCTTTCTCTGGCCCCTTGGAATTGTAAAGTAATGTGATATTCACAAAGCAACATGAAAATTAAAACCTCAGCCTATACCAGCGTCTTAGGATGTTAGCTGTGTGCTACTATTTTTATTAACTATTCAATATAGCATTAGCATGGTCAACATAGGGTAAAAAGAGTTTAAAATTCATGAAAATCAGAGTCAGAATTGGTTTTAAACAACTTCACCTGTCGGTCACTTCAGCTGTGCTGTTGGACACCACAGTCACAGGCTCAGAAAAAAGCAACTTCGTTTTATAAAATCAATGCCAGTGAAACAGGAAGGTGGCACTGCTCCCCTGGCTTCATTCTCAGAGAGAAATGGTGACCTCTTTAAGTTTCATGAGCTCAGATTCTTCCAGCTGCCGTAGGCTTGATGGAGAGGAAAGAGCTCTTGACACCAGCACAACCTTATTGGAGAGTTCTCTGTGACTCTAAGCCCGTGAGCCACTGGGAGCAGGCGATTGTGTTGCCTCTTTCCTGCAGGAATCCACCTTTTCATTGCACTTGAGTCTTTCATTCTGTTAATTATATTCTCCAGTCTGTGTTTCCTTATCTTTTTCTCTAATTTCTTAACCCTGCCCCACTCCCCTTCCTTGTCATTCCATAATAATGTTAAAAATCACAAGTACCATTTGGAAAGAGTTTCCTATCTGTCAGGCTCTGTGCCAGGTATATAGATGTAGTGGCTAAAGCAGCCTGCAAGGTAGGGGTTGGTACCCACCTTTGACTGATGAAGAAAGTAGGTTTGAAGGGGTTTATGCCATGTCCTATAGCTCAGGATTCAAACCCAGGCTCTTTTGCTTGAAAGCCCACCTGGGCTTTTTAGTATTACACCAAAGCCTCTTGTTATCTCATTTGTCTTTGAATCCACAGAGAAACTGGAAAAATCAAAAAGCAAGGACAGCACACAAGCAGAAAGTGATTACCTGCTATTTGTAGTTGATCAGATACCATCTATGCTGTTTATGTGACATGGTATCCATGCATAATCCAATTTATCTTTCAGGTCTTAGTTACAGTCCTATGTGGGAAAAGTTCATGTGTCAGCATCTGTAGGATGTGTGGGTGCTCACTGCATGATATGTGGTATCGAGGTCTGGGGGAGCCCACCCTGTGCAGTGACATCTTGGCAGGGATAAGTGACTGTTGTCATTTATGATAACCTTGAACCTGAGGTCACTGAGGCAGTGTACCCAGCATTTTCATCTTTCTTATACCTTTGTGATACAAAATCATATGAAAGAATGAATAAGATTGGATGACGGCTTGAAAGTTATGTGAAACTATAATTCAGAGGTGAGAGTAGCTTGCAGAAATTAAGTTCCCTACTTCATGTTTATACCTCGTGTGACTATTCATTTCAAGCATACTGTCTCTTTATGAGAATAATCATGAAAACATTGAAGAAACCATGTACCCAGTTACCCATATTGATCCCAGAACTATAAATAAAATGTTAATATTCCTTTACTTTCTCTATTTGGTATAGCTTGATATAAAGTAAGAAGTCTGTATTATTATACTGTGCTCTCAAAATAGGGATTTTTATTTTGTTTTAATGCAAGCTGGTTTTGGAAGGAGATTTGAAACCTGTGCATTTGGCTGGTGTATGATGTAGACAGGCACGGGAGAATCTGACATTTGTTCATACTCAGATTCTAAGTCCTGTGTGCCTGTTGTTGTGTTGCATTGTTATCTGTCTGTCTGTCTGTTTTTTTAATAGACCAGGCATTTGGAAAGACCTAAAGACCATGGGCTCTGTGTCTCTCTCTATATTCTTCATCACACTGCTTGTTCTGGGTAGACAGGTAAGAAGTCTGATACATATATATATATATATATATGTGTGTGTATGTATACCTTTTCTGAAGTGCTGTATTCATAATGCTTTGCTGTGGATTGTAGTTAACTTTCTTGGAAACAAATGCCTAAGAATCAGAATCGTCTTACCACTGAAGACAAAACTAGTTAGCACAAGGTACGGGTGCTCAGATATAGACAAAAGGAAAAATATCTTTCTTTTTTTCCACAAAAGGCAAATTTGATGAATGGCCAAGATGTTCACTGGTTAATTTCCTGTTAAATTTCAAAAAAATTTTGTAGGTTTTGTAAGCTTACAAAAGTGTTCCTTAAATAACTGACACTATTGATAAAAAAAAATCTCCCCTTGACTGGGGCTTTCATTTGCATTTCAGAATATGTAGCACACTTCTTTGAACTGGTTCTGAATTCCTTTGCTGTCATTTGCAATCAATCCTAGAAATATCCCCTGCTAAAAAGTTTTATTTTTGCAATGAGAATGAAACTGTTCTTCATTCTTTGTTCCCTCCAACCCTTCTGGTCTCCTAGTAGAGGCTATCGGTGCCAAATTTTTAAGGACAATTATTCTTCCTTTGCCTTCAACAAAGGTAATTGCCCAAAGACTACAAGACTCATCTGAAGCCAAGCACCTCTGCCTCGTCCCAAGGCTGTTTTAAGTTCTATGAAGGGTGATAAGGAAACAAACAAAAAGCAGTGATTTATGTATTTGGAAAGAACTCTTGAAGAAGCAGTGCCAATTAAATTAAATCTGTCCAATATCCAAGAGGTGCACTATATACTTACGAGTTTGGGTCTGGCTTCCAAGGCTTCCAGTTCTCCCCACCAGAAAGCTGTTAGTAATTGCATAGTCAGTTGCACCGAGTATGGATCTGGCTCTCAGGCCAGGAGTCCAGGACGACTGTCCTCCTCTAGCTTCCCAAGCAATGTGAACTGCATATTCCTTAGGAGTTCATGTTGTGGCCCTCATCCATCTCCCTAGCACAGAGCTGTCTTGTACTGCTGCAAAGCTGTTTGAGGTCTTTTCTTCCCACACCACCACCTCTCTTGCATTTTCTCTGTTCTGCATTCTTTGACTTGCAGTTTTGACAACCTGCGCTATGTCCCGTTCTTTTTCCCTGATTTCTCCTGCTACCTGTTTTTCTTTTCTCATGATTGGCCATCTTTCTGCTCTCACTCTTATGGCAGGCATGCTCTCCCTTGAGGACCCTATAATTTAGATGTGAGATAATTGCATTTCCTTGTATCATATCACCTAGATGATCATTTCTCAGGAAACATTGCAGCCATTCCCTCTGTGGGATCACCTGTTTCTCCATTTCATACTGGGGATGCTTTCTCCTGCTAGAATCATCACTCAGATTCCTTCACAGCAGCAAATTTTAAGAACCTAGTATCAAATTAAATTCTCCCGATTTTGTTATTGGTCATTGAGATGATACACAGTCAATACCACTACGTAATTATGGTTGAGACCAATGGCTGATAGTTGATCCATTACCCTCTAATTGATTTAAGATAAATAATCAAAAGCATTCAATACTATGATTGAGCACTAATTTTACACAATTGGGTTGATACCAGTCTTATAGGGAGTCATTCCATTTTTGTCTTTAATGTAGCAAAAAGTAATATTTACATTTAGAGACCTAGAAAAATTGTTACTCCCTCTAAAGAGTTTATCATTTCTCACAACCATTCTTTAATACCAGCTATAAATCACCGAATCTACATAAAGCACTATGGGAAATACCAAGGTGAGCCAGGAGTCTGACCTGCAGTCCAAAATCATTGACTGAATGTTTACTGAGGCCCCAAGCCTTCCGGGGTGAGATCTCTGAAGTCTGTGACACAGTGCTTCAGTATTCCCTTCCCCAGAGGGAGGGGAGGTATATTATAAAACACCCCATATTTGAAATAAGATTTTTCAAGTGCTGCAAGTAAAGCATTCGTGGCCTCAGAGTTACTGTATTTTCTGACTGGTTTATTAAATGATAGTATATGCACTTTGCAACCTATTTTCATTGTTATTTGTGCTGTTCCATGACCTTCTTTTTTGAAATGATGGAGATACATTTGCTTTCTGAGAAAATCAGTATACTAAATATTGCTTTAGGTATCGAAGTAGCCTTGATGAAAACATAACACATCTCTTATACAACAAGTACAGTGCTACTTGCTGTACTAAAGTCTAGTTTATGATAAATGTATTGGCCACCTCAGGGTCTCTTGAAAAAGAAAGAAGCCTGGTGTCTCACTAGAGCTTAAACAGCAGCACATTCCATGCAGGGTCTGCATTTGAGGTGGGATATATTTATACCATCAAACCAGGGGACAGTCTGCATGAGCTCAAAATGAAGCTGTTGTTTTACAGGACAGCTTGAACCCAAGACTCTGCAGGGCCACAAACTGCCCTGTACTCCAGCCCAGTGAGCCACAGCAGGGAGGGTCATGGGGTCCCAGGCATGTCCTGGAGGATTCGCCCAGGCTCTTCCTGATCTCTCTCTCCTTCTTGACAGAGCCAAGGAAAAAATCATTCAGTGATTTATTACTGGTGTTAAAGAATGGGTATGAAGAATGATAAATCCTTTAAAGGGAGTAATGATTTTTCCAGGCCTCTAGATATAAATGTTACTTTTTGCTACATTAAAGACAAAACTGGAATGACTCCCTATAAGACTGGCATCAACCCAATTGTGTAAAATTAGTGCTTGATCATAATATTAAATACTTCCGATTATTTATCTTAAATCAATTAGAGGGTAATGGATCAACTGACAGCCATTGGACTCAACCATAATTATGTAGTGGCATTAACTGTGTATCATCTCAATAACAAAGTTGGGAGAATTTAATTTGATACTAGGTTCTTCTGTCCATGTAGAAAGATGTGACTCCCTCTAGTTCCTCATGTTGTTTTCAGAACCAGAAACATCTCAGAACTGCTCTTGAGGCTGTGCTTAGATATGAGCCACAGAAGGGAGGGTCATGGGGTCTTTAAACTTTAAAAAATCCTGGAGGATGTCCTGGAGGATTTTCTCAGACTCTTCCTGCTCTCTCTCTTATTGTTAACAGAGCCAATAAAAAGCAAATTCTATGTCTCTTCATGGGATCTGGGCTCCTGAAAACCTGTAGAGTAGCCCCAGGCAGAATCTGGGAGGTGGGTGGCAGTCCAAGGAATGGGAGGCTCTCGAAGCAGGCTCAAAGCTGAGGAAGCCTGCTGGTCCCTCTCTGCTCCTCTCCTGCAAACAGAATCCTCTGCTGTCCTCTGCAGCACTGCCCTCCCCAAGTCACCCAGGCAGGGGCTTCATCCTGGCCTCTGCTGGACATCTGCGCATGGCCTCCCACTGTGTCTCTGAGTCAAATACCCCCCTCCTTTCTCTGGTAAGGACATGCTGTTCGGGTTTAGGACCCACCCTAAATCCAGGACGATATTATCCTGAGATCTTTAACTGAATCACATCCACAAAGATGTTATTTTCAAATCAGGTCACATTCACAAATACCAAGGGCTGGGACTTGGAACTATCTTTTGGAGGATTACTATTCAATCCATTACATCTGATAGGGAATTTTTTTAAGTCTTTTTTGGGGGGCCCTTCATGTGAGTTGAAATGGGCCAGCTACTTACACATAAGGCAGAGGATTTTAAACAGATTGCATTGCTTGGGAAGGTGACAGATAAGTGATAGATGGATAGAAACACAGAAAGATAGGTAGTAGGTAGGTAGGTTGATTGATTGATTGATTTGGCAAAATGTCATTTCAGTTCAGTACAGCTGGTTGCAAAAGACTGTGATTTTTTTTTTTTTAAGTAGGAGACTTACAAAATGCTTACCTGTTACGCAGTAACAATGGCTCTGAAAACCTGAGCAACATCCTAGCATGGCGTATGGAAAACTTTCATGCTCACTTGGGTTGGACTTGCTGCCTTAACTGCTGCCTTGGAGGTGGTTTCATCTCATGCTTCACTTTTGTCTAATCTTGAGTGTGCACCTGTGGGGGCATTGAGTGGGGGCACTGAGAAGCTAGATGGTTGATAGACGGTTGCATCTATCATTTCAGTTTAAAGCCAGACACACCATTGATTTATTTTTTTTAATCCATTCTTCAAGTGAAAAGGCTTTTCTAGTCAATGTACAGCTTCATTTCTATCAGTCCATGGCTTTGAAAATGTGGCATGAACATGAAACTTTAAATACAACCTTTTATTTTGGGGATTTTGTTTTTTGAGACAGAGTCTCGTTCTGTTGCCCAGGCTGGAATGCACTGGCTTAATCTCGGCTCACTGCAACCTCCACTTCCTGGATTCATGCGATTCTCCTGCCTCAGACTCCTGAGTAGCTAGGACTACAGGTGTACACCACCAGGCCTGGCTAATTTTTGTATTTTTAGTAGAGATGGGATTTTGTCATGTTAGCCAGTCTAGTCTAGAACTCCTGACCTCAAGTGATCCTCCCACCTTGGCCTCCCAAAGTGTTGGGATTATAGGCATGAGCCACCATGCCTGGCCAAATATAAACTTGACTTTTAAAAAACTTTTAAAATTTCTTTTTTGTAATTTTTTGAAAATGCCTCACTACATGAGATAAACATAAACACCACACCAGAGGAGGAGGAGGAGGAGGAACTTTTTCCTAATGTATGGCAGATAATTGGAATCAAACATAACTAATGAATGATCATTGTTCTTTCAAATTACAAAATGTGTATTTTAACTTTTTTTAAAAAATTCCCATTTGTGCATGAGAGGCGATTTGTGTGCATGTGTGTGTGTGTTGTTTTACTTTGTACTGTTGTTGGTAGAATTAATCAACTCAACAAAACAAACCAAAAACTTGCAGTTAGCTCTTCTTCACATTTATTTGACAGCAAGTGACTATCTGTGTGAAATACACACTCTCCACTAAGCCCTTCTATTACAGAAGGATCCATTCAAGACTATTTCATTATATTAAATTATTTACATCATAGGAGGCACAAAATGATGCCAAGGCCCAAAAGACTCTCTGTCAGTAACTGGTCCTCTTTATTCCTACAAGGTTAATAATAACTCGTTTTAAAATACATTATATTTTAATACATTATAAAGCATGAAAACATGTTTTTACTAGCAGGCACTATCTTAATTAAATGATATCAAAATGAACTTTTCTTTAAATGTAATGAATGGCATTCTGTCAGAACAGCACAATCCCAGATGGAAAAAAAAAAGTCCATGTTTTGCAACAGTTACATAATGATATAATTTGTGTTAGGGAAAAACTAATTTACAAATGCTAAAGGCAAACTGCTATAAATGAACACTACTCTTTTTATGCAAATCATCAAAAAATGCAGTCTCCCAACTGATGTATTCTTCATTTTTCATTTATTCATCATTTATATTCTATGCCTCTTTTCAAAAAATCATTTGAGCCATCTTTTATTAGCATAACTTTGCAGGAAGCTTTAATAGCACTTTGAATTTAAGCCTTCATATAGCTGATTTCCCTGTTTCTGAGGCTGGTTCTTGTTTTTTGCAAATCCATTCCAGAGGTTGACTGAAGGACATTTCAGGGAAACAGAGGGCTTTCTAGGGGGTGGCAGTTCTGTTTAGGGGTTCTTTTTTCGGTTGCATTTTGTTCTTTTTGTTTTCTCTTTGAAACCTCCACTCTCTGGCGGGACAAGATGCCTATTGTTTCTTTACCTCTGTGTCCTCTTGTAACAGAATGAATATTACTGTAGGTTAGACTTCTTATGGAAGAACAAGTTCAAAAAAGAGCGGGAGGAGATAGAGACCATGGAGAACCTGAACCGCGTGCTGCTGGAGAACGTGCTTCCTGCGCACGTGGCTGAGCACTTCCTGGCCAGGAGCCTGAAGAATGAGGTCAGACCACACGGGGCTGGGGGCTGGGAGATAGGGGCTGGATGCCGTGATGACCTCGGTGAGGGCCGAACGCTTCTTCAGTGACATAAAGGCTGCAGCTCTTCACACATCAGAGTGTTCAAAATGGCCAAAATTGGCTTGAATTTTTCAGTTTTCAAGAAGATATTGATTGATGGGAGAGACATCAGTTGAGAATAGTGGGTTAGAAAGACCTCTAAAAGTCTGAGCTTGGACTTGGATTCATTATTAGAGAAGATTTCTTCCCCAGTCTTCCCCAGTCATGTAAAGTTCTGAATGTCCATTATGAGGCACTAGAGTCCCAAATATGTCCCCAAAGTAGCCCCTGCCCTCTCCCCAGTGTGGGAGGAGTCCTCCCTGACCAGCATGTGATAGAGGTTCAAACCAAGAGGCAGCGTTAAACCATGCCTCCCACACGCCTGCTGTTTCCTTGCACTCAGCTTCCCTGACAGCCTTCCAAGGCTCTTAGAATTTCAGAGACATCAGATACATCATGAGTGTGACAGGATTTAGGAGTTATCTACACAAGAGCAGACCGAAGACTTGAGTCCATCCATTAGAATGGATGGAAATGGGAATGTCATGGAGTGTTTATCCGAATGGATTAGCTAGACTTGAAAAGACTACAATGTCAGTTAAATATTGAAATGGCTTTTGAAGCAAGATATCGTGAGGTGTCTTCAGTATTGCTGAAGTGCAAGAGGAAGCAGACGTGTCTACATTTGGACTTAACATAAGAAACATGTACCTGAGCATCCACCATGCACAGAGCCCTGTGCTTAGTGCTGTGGCGTTTCCCAGATGTCTGAGATGTGTAAACCACAAAGTGTCTGAGATAGGTCTCAATGAAGTTAGAGGTTTATTTTCCAAGGGTGAGGATGTGCCCAGGAAAAAGAAACATGAGTTACAGTAGGATCCGTGGCCTGTGCTTTTTCCAAAGAGAGTTTTAAGGACTTCAATACTGAAAGGAGAAAGAGTAGACAGTAGGGGAAGGAGAAAAAGGAATAAAAAGAGAAATGGACTAGGCAGGAGGTGGTTACATTCTTGTGAGGCTTTGATTCATGCTCACTGAAACTACATTTTACACGTGAAAAGAACGGAGTCCGGAAAACTCCATGATGCCTTCCTCTGCGGTGGGCCCCCGGGGATGATTTCTTGTCTTGTCTTTGTCCATTACCTGTGAAGATCAGCTATTAATTTGCATTGCCAGGATGAGAGTCAACAGAACTTTGTTTTTGGGTTAGTTTGGGGGGAGGGGGTGTCTATTCTGAAAGATTTCAGGGCCCAGGAGGAATTTTTTCCTGAGCCTTTGTGACGGAGGCCGCCTGGGGAGCTACGTGACCCTTCTATGTTGCAGCCATCTATGTGGGAACAAGAAGCAGGCCGTTTCTTGCGCGACTCAGTTCCCAGGCTTAACTTTTAGTGAGTTTGGGGTCCCGAGATTTTTTTTTCAGAGGTATAATCCCTGTTTTTTTTTAAAGTAGTATAATGGATCAATAATGTATTTATTACAGCACTTAAAATAGGGTTTAATACGTTTTGGGAATTTTTTAAATTGTGCTTTAAGTTCTGGGGTACATGTGCAGAACACGCAGGTTTGTTACATATGTCAGAAATCCCAGTTCTTAGGACATTTTCACTGAGGCTTGTGAGTGCATGCGGGAAGGAGCCAGGGGTCACCTGAAGGTGAACTTCTCAGTGGATAAGCTCAACCCTCATGGTACCAGAATACAAAGCAACCTCCAGTCAGAAGCCTTGGAACGGTATTTTTCTGCAGCGGATTTGAAGTTGGGCTTAAGAATAAGACCCCGGGTGGCAGATGAGGTGCTAGACATCACTGCTCTCGTCTTCCTGGAAACGTTCAGGGCACAGTGAGCCTTCCAGGGCTACACAGTAAGTCTGATGACCCGCTGGTTCTCCTGTTTCTTCTGTTGTTTTCTGCATTTGGTGGGTTCTTCAGCACCTGATTTTCCTGTTGATCACAGGTAATAAAATCACTATGTCCATTAAGGAGCCCTCTGTTCTCATTAACAGGAGTCTCCAGCCCATTTTTAAATTCAGCAAGGTCCCATGTTTCCCCTGCCCTGTAGCCAGGCTGGTGGTGGCCCAGGATACAGAGATGAATGTGACTAGATGTGGCCTCACCCTCCCTGGCTGCCTCCTGGGGACAGGATCCTGTTATCTCCAAGGACACTGGGGTGTAAATATGGTACTCCAGAAAGACTCCCACCATGAAGAAGCGGCTTCTGAATCTGGAAATAAAGTGCTAGAAACTAGCTAGGAGAAGACGGTGAGGGGGAAAGAGGAATGGAGAGAGAACATTCCAGGCTTGAAAGGGCTACTTTTCCACAGGCACCAGGGAAGTGCCTAATTCAAGACCTGAGAAGAGCCCACTGGGGCAGGCAGGAAGAGAGCAAAGGGAGATGACTATGGGAGCTGAGGCCAGGCTCAGTGGCTCACGTCTGTAATCCCAGACTTTGGGAGGCCAAGGCGGGTGGATCACCTGAGATCAGGAGTTCAAGACCAGCTGGCCAACATAGTGAAACCCTGTCTCTACTAAATCACAAAAACAAAACAAAACAAAAACAACTAGCTGGGTGTGGTAGCAGGTGACTTTAATCCCAGCTACTCGGGAGGCTGAGGCAAGAGAATTGCTTGAACCTGGAGGCGGAGGTGACAGTGAGCCGAGCTCGCACCATTGCACTCCAGCCGACAAGAGCAAAACTCCTTCTCAAAAAACAATTAAAAACAAAAAAAAAAATTTTAAAGAATCTGGGAACTGATAGGAGGGTTCCTTCCTCAACATGGGCTCAGTGGAAAGCTCTGGAGCTTGAGAAGCTCTGTGCAGGTCTGTGGGGAGCACAGAAGGCACCCGGCCCCAGGGCGCAGCCTCACAGCCCTGCAGAGCCTCCCTGGCCAGACCTCCAGGAGTAACGGTTCTCTCTTCTCTTTCCTGTTTGCTTGGCTTATTTGAAGCAAGCATCAGAATACAGTTCTCCCCCTTGGAAATAATAAGGAAAGGCAAGGTGGGGAAGTAGAATAAAACCTAGAGCCACACAGTGCGGCCTCAAATGTTGTTCCCAACATTGTCTGTTCCTGTGAACGTGAGATGGTTACTTCCCTGTCTGAGCCTCGCCGTCCTCATCCATAAAAGAAGCATGATGCCTTGCCTTGCAGTTGCCGGAGGCAGGGTGAGGGACATCACATGGTGCCTTCACACTGCAGTCCTCCAGGTGAAGAGGGCATTCCACAGAGGCATGTACGGGGCCCACGTCCACGCGGGGGGAACATGCTTCAGGGGGAAGACAGCAGCAAAATATGGGTGTTGGCAGCTCACGATGACTCCTCCACTTCCTGCGTGCCCCTGCTGTGTACCAGGGACCTTCATTCCACTGCACAGCCCTCTGGTGCTCCCGAAGATGACATGACGTTTTCCTCCAAGTCTCCTATGGACTGCTGCTGTCGGGTTAAAGAAAGAGCGTCTCCTGTACCCTTCACCACCCCACGGGCTCCATGGTGTAAGGCTGCATAGCTGGGCAGGCAGCATGGCCTAGCAGAAGCCCGGAGTGGGCACTCAGGACCGGGGGTAAGCCCTGGTTTTGGCACTGCCTCACTGTGTGGGCAGCTTGGAGACTTTCCAGGAACAAAGCAGGAATGGACACATTCAGATGAAGCCAGCTCTGTGCCTTGTCTCTGTATTTGCCAAATAAAGAAGGGGAATTTCTTGGGGTGTCATCACAGCTACTATAGCCCTGTGTGTCCATAGAGACTCGTGTTCAAGCACTGAACTAAATCACCCAGCAGATGACCAGTGCCTGCCCCTCAAGCTCCCCGTGGTGGCTCCTGAAGATGGTACCTTTCTTCATTCGGGAAACACAGGTTCCTCAAATCTACACCTGACTGAGGCCAGCCTCTGGCCCTGTAGGAAGATGAAAGAGCTTGGTTTCAGAGCTCTTCAGACTCGGACCAGCACAGATGGCTGCATGCTCCATAGCAGGCATGCTGAGGGTGCTTGGATTCGCTCAGGAACGGTGATTCCTGCATGTTAGGCCTGCGCTCTCACTGCCGACCTGACATTGGAGAGGAGAAGAGTGGACACTGAACCCTAAATCAAGGCATCATCATTTCCATGATGATGCTGGGAAATGAAGCAGGCAGGCTGCAGGGTTCTCTGTATTTAATTGTACAACGCAGAACTTCCTTTGGCTGTAACATTTCCAATTTTACTGCCAATTTCTGTCTTATAGGGTAAGTAACGGGGGTGATGGCTACTCTAGCGGCCATTGTGAGACTTGGGGACTAAATGATGACAAGGAGCCCCCAAGGCCCACCACCATCAGAGTGGACCCCTGCTGTGTCTTCGAGGACCCTGTTCTCTCCCAAGGGAGGTTTGCTAGCCAGTTGCTGGACCAGTGAGTGTGGGGAGATTCTGGAGGCTTCAGTCCCCATGGGAACAGCACTGGGTGCAAATCAGAACCCACACAAAGGGTCTGAGCAAGAAAGAGAGGCACCAACCCACTGCTAAGAAGTTCTCAGAGTTCCCACAGAGAGTCTCAGAAAGGGAGAGCTTTGTTTTTGTTTTGCTTGTTTCTGAAAACACATAATGAGGGTATTATAAGGAGAGCCACCTGCCTGCATAAAACATAGCAAAGTCCTGCCCCTCCCTTTTGTGGAATGTCCCTTATGGCCATTGGACCTCCTGCCCTAAAATAGCCTCCTCACCGGGCAGAAGAATCTTTTTTTTTAAGGTCCAAAACAAATTTTGTTTACTTAGAGATGATAAAGAGCTCAGTAACTCAAATACTGAATACTTAAGCTGTAGGTTGACTAGAAGCCTGTGATTGACCAGTCCTGTTTTCTGGAAGTAGTATACAACTACATTTGGTATTTTCTCTCAGTTCTCTGGTATTCCTGAAGCTTGAAAATATTCAAAACACTTTAATGGTAAATTGTTGAACAGCAATAGAAATGAGATGGTGTACTTAGAAGTCAGTCTCTCACAAAAAAGACGTTATATCCAAGTCATTGACCTAATGATGTGATATTAATCTTGCAATCCCAGGCCAGGTGGGACTAACACTCTGTGACCTTGAACAGCTGAACAATAATGGTGCAGTAATGCTGTTTAAGAGTGTAGCTCTCATTAAGGTTTCTGTCCCCTTTACAGCGTCAGGACCAAATAAGTGGCATCCTTCCTGAGCTCTCTTCCTCCCTAAGGTTTCCCAGAGCAGAAGCTCCAGCCCTTGCTGAACCTGCATGACAGAGCGCAGCTGACGCTGGGACCAAGAGAAGTCCTTGCAGACAAGAGCAGTGCTTCTCAAAGGGAAGGCCCACCTGCAGCCCCTGCTAAACAGGCTGTTTCTGGTCCCCACACAAGCCTTCCTTGACCTCCTGGGCCCTGCAAGGTGACTGAGAGAGAAGCATCTGTCCCAGCCCTGACACCTCTTGGATGTTGGGCCTCAGAGTCCTCACAGAGACCATTACCAATTTTAGAAGCAATAATTTAGATGAATCTCTTAGAACTGTGCGTGGCATGTCATAAATACCGTTAGCTATCTTTTAAGCAAATATCCCAGATTCATGCAAAACTCGAGAATCACTGTCCCTGGGAATTGATCAAAAGCTTTCAGAAAAGGCTCTTGCCCGACCTTTTTAGAGCCTGAATAAAGTGGAAAACAAAACCCAGTGTAATCACTTCACTCCTGTTCCTGGCATTAGAGAAAAAGCACTGTGGGCAGGGTCTGCCTTCCCAGCCTCCTCTCAGCAGGGTGGGCCGAGCCCCAATGCTGAGTGCTCAGTGCCTCTGAATGCAGAGGCACGGGGCAGCTTCTGGGGCGTGGGATAGATGGGAGCAGGCCCTCAGCCCCCTGGTGTAGGTTACCCCAGAATCTACCACACCCATCCATTTCCACTAAACCCCTGCTGATACTGCTCTGAGAGTCTTCTGGAAATAATACAGGAAAACAGGACCTCGGCAAAAGCGAATATAGCTATACTTCGCCAATATTGTGGGTTCGGTTCCAAACCTCTGCAAAAAAGCGAATACCACTATCAAGTGAGTCACAAACTTTTGCTTTCCCAGCACACATGAAGGTTATGTTTACACTATACTCTATGTATTAAGTATTCAATAACATTATGTGTAAAAAAATGTACATACCTTAACTTTGAAATACTTTATTGCAAAAAATGCTGACACAGAGACAAAATGAGCACATGCTGTTGGGAAAATAGTGCCATTAGACTTGGTCAAGGCAGGGTGGCCGGAAACCTTCACTTCGTGAAAAATGCAATATCTGTGCAGTGCAATAAAGCAAAGCACAATAAAACAAGGTCTGCCTCTAAGCCAAAACACAACAAAGAAAGAGGACCTGAAGTCATGTCTGATTTCCCTGCGTGGGACCAGGTTACACCTGCCTCCTTTCTGACTTAACTAGTGAAATGCTTCATGCATAAACAGGATGGGCGCTACTTCCCTGCGGAGTCACAGAGTCACTTCCCTGAGGATGAACGGCCTCCTGGGACCAAAACCAATAGTCAGGGCTCTGGGAGAGACCAGGGAGCAGTTCCATTCCTCTCTGTGGCACAATCTGTGGTTACTGATGACCTCTTGAGTCCGGGGCAGGGGATCTTTGGATAGCCTCCACTCCATGGCTTCTGGAACAATCCTTGGAAGATGGCTCAGCTTATGCCAATACCTGCATTAACACAGATCATGTCATTTTTATTCTCCTACCCACTGTATCAATCCACAGAGTCAAGAATGATGTAATCACAGTAACAATCAATTCTGAAAAGGTTTTATTTCGATGGAAAAGTGCTCATAGGCCTGTGCTCAGGCGCATGAGCATAGGGCTGGCTGCTTCTGCCTCTTCCTTCTCCTGGGCATTTGTTTTACTTAAAACTTCCTGAAGCTTCTCCATCAGCTGCTAACTGTCATGGCCAGATTCAGCCCACACACCCTCAGTCTCATCAAGAGAGTTCTGTGCACCCAGATGGGAGCCTTCTCTGTTTCGGAAGCCTGTTCTCCCCACCTCTGTGTGTGGCAGGAACATTTCTGAAAAGCCCCTTCGAAGGGCATCAAAGCCAGCTCTCACCACTTGTGGAGAACACTGCATTTTGTCACCAAATCGACCCCGTGCCAAGTCCCCAGGTGGTAGAGGATTGTGAGCCAGACAGCCCCATTCAGAGACAGCCAATGCTTAATCAAAACAAGCCACATGAGCCACAGATGCCACCACAAAAATTTGGGGAATGCACCTCATGTGCAAACAGCATCTCCCGTTCTGCTGTGAGAGCCCTCCCAGTGACGACCGGGCAGATCCCTCAACAGCGCTGTTTTAAGCTCTATGCCCACGTGTCCTCTGCAGGAGGTTAGGCTAGCATGCCACTGGGGTTTTAGTAGATGCTTCTATACTTTCTAGTCATTTGATTCCCCTGAGTAAATTAGGCATTAAGTGACAGCTGGGGACACCAGGGCTTAATGTTTCCCACATAGGTCAACTCAGGAAATGTGCAAGATCCAAAGCCTTTATGCAGCCCGAGTCAGTGAGACAAAGCACCAGTCTGGTCTGGACAGTTGGAGACCTAAGCGCCAGTGGCAGAATACTCCAACCCTGTGTCCACCTGGATGAAAAGCTCCAGATGTCCCCACACCTGGGCCCGCAGCATCAATCACACTTTATGATGTTCTTTGTTTTCTCTGTCTCTCCAACTAGACTTTAAGCTCCTTAAGGGCAGGGCCTGTGTTGTTTTTCTTTGCGTGCCTAACACCTGGTATGAAGCCTGACACACAACAGGCCCTTTGAGAGGCCACATGCATGTGTAACAGGGTGTCAAAGGGAATTTCAGTCTGTGACACTAAGAGACACTTGACACTTGCTCTCTTATTCCAAAGGAGGCATGAAATGGTGTACAGAGCTTACAAATCCTTCCTGGACCTGCAGGGAGCTTATGAATTGGCCAGAAGACTAGAGATTGAAAGAGGGTTTGGACAGAATGTAGTGGGGCTGAGCCCCTTCCTAAAGGGGAAGACGGGGATCCCCCCTCACCTCCACCCTTGTGAACAGGCCAGAACTGCTCAACCTGGACGCATCCCACGACTTGAGTTTCTGAGTGGTCCTGGGAAGCATCTCCATCTGGGGGACACATATGGCAGGCGGGTTCTGACACTTGGAAATGCTGAGCACAGGCGCTGATGGGACATCTGGGCACACTGGGGGGTGAGCTGGGGTTCGGGACATGGCTGGACTGTCTGTTGTTTGGACGGCGAAGGGTACTGAGTGTTGCTCAAGAACCAAGCAAGAAAAAGAGAATTGGTGTCAGGTTATCTTAGATCCAATGTTACAGAGCTGCCTGGGATGGGGGGCGGGGCCAGGTGAGGGGACTGCGGCAGAGAAACTCAAAGAAGTAACCTGAAAGCCTGGACCTGAGAGGGTGATGAGGAGCAGGGGGGATGCACATGGCCTCCATTGTGGAAGACCCAGGGGTTGGGGGATGTCCAGGGATGGGCGAAACAGCAGGGAGCCTTCCAAAAACCCATGAAAGCATCCGCAGGGAAAGCCAGCTTTGAATATTTGGGGAACAGGATGCAACTAACAGGAAGCTGTCCTGCCTCACAGCCTCTTCCTGCTTCCCGTGCTCTCCATTCTGGATGGTTTGGAAAACCCAGCTAGCAAGTTAGGAAGAGTGGAGGTAGAAAGAGAGGTGGAGAGAGAGTAGAAACCAATGGTTCCCCTTCTCCACCTGCAAAAGGCCCCCGCTGGGGAAGGGCAGAAGCCACAGGAACAACGAGGGGAAGAGTTTTGCCTGTTTCTGGGGCTGGGGCCTCTAATTATTGATGAGAGGATCTTGCATTACACACAGTGACATGAAAAGCCAGGGGTAGTCCCAGGTGTTCATCCAAGGTAGGGGAAGATCTAGCCACACTCCAAAACCTGAAAGGAGTAGTGAGCACAGAAATGCATTTGCTTTGTGACTGTGTTTTCATTCCTTGAACTTATTCGACAGAAAGGTTACACATGAATGAATGTTGAGGTGACATTTAAACTCACTTTCAGTTCTAAAGCTCGGTAATGCTTTTGGGTAGCTATATACTGGACATGGGTCACCCATTCTAGACCTTGAATTCCAAATTATCTTCACAAGCTGCTCACCTGCCCTACCCCAACTCCCAGGTCCTCTGGAAGTATAAGACAAGCTCAAGTCATCTGCCAGTCAGCATATAATCCTCTCTGGCCCCATGCCTAATCCAACCACGGGAGGGAACCTCTTATGAGTTCAGGGCATGGTTCTCAGCCCTGAAAGTTTCACAGGCTCCAGAGAATTTGGGAAGCCTAGAAGTTTCCATGGTTTTCCAGTAGTTAACGGTTTTATGGAAGCCTTGAATCTGAGGACCAGGTGACCGGTGACTGGACCTCACCCCGGGCATTCCCCCAGAGGTTCCAAGTGACTCTCTGCCAAAGAAGGTGGGCAATCAATTTGTAATCCAAGTCTTCCAGCAGTGTCCACGGCCTGCAGAGAATGCAGGGATTGGTCCTGGCCCTTCCCCTCAGCCAGCTGGGAGTCTTGGTGACACCCCCAGCTCCCCAAGCTCCATTTCCTCATGTAGTCTGTCATTCTTAATCAAGGCTGCACAGCAGAATAACCCAGTGAACTTTTCAAAACAATGCCTGTGCCTGGAGCCCAGCCTAGGGAATGAGGGTCAGTTGGTGAGTGGGGAGGCCCAGGCACCTGCCCTCTTGGAAGTCCCATTACAGATTCTCCCATGCACCCCCATTTTGGTCCTGTGTCATGAATTGACATGTCAGATCCAAACTGCCCATCAGTTCAGTCTTACATTTCATGATCTCCAACTCCCAGATACCCTTAAAGACTCCAGAGGAAAAGACAAAGGTAAAGTGACAGGACCTGCAAGTGCTGGAGGCCCCGTGCTATCCTCAAACCAAGCAGTGAAGCCCACGATCTTCCGGGAGACTTGATAAAGTATAAAGTGTAGCATACACAAGGGTGGATTCTACTGTCAGACATGATAACTGCAACCTTGGGCAAGTATCAGAACCCCTCTGTGCCTCAGTTTCTCTATTTGTGGATGGAAAACTGCAGTACCAGCCTCATATAGTTGTAATTGGGGTGAGTTCATGCAGGTACAGTGTTCAGAGAGGTACCCGTCCTACCACGTGGTGAGCGCTCAGTAAGTGCTGGCTATGGTCATGTTTAGTCTTGTCATCGTTGTCACTCCCCAAAGAGCACTCTGGCGAGTGTCAGCAGACAGTGGGGAAATGCAGGCTACAGAAAATATGTCCTCGCTTTGCTAGATGCACCCTTTCCTTAAGGACAGGGAAGCCAGGGGCATTTATACCACTTTTACAAAACTGACTTTTTTTTGAGACAGAGTCTTGCTCTGTCACCAGGCTGGAAGGCAGTGGCCTCTAGGCTCACTGCAACCTCCACCTTCCAGGTTCAAGCAATTCTTCTGCTTCAGCCTCCTGAGTATCTGAGACTACAGGTGCGTGCCACCACACTCAGCTAATTTTTGTATTTTTAGTAGAGATGGGGTTTCACCATGTTGGCCAGGATGGTCTTGATCTCTTGACCTCGTGATCTGCCTGCCTTGGCCTCCCAAAGTGCTGGGATTACAGGCATGAGCCACCGCTCCTGGTTGCAAAACTGACATTTTTAACTCACACAAGATCCTAGGGGGTTCTCATCGCTGTTACTCTGACCCCCTGACTGCCGTCAGCATTGCCAGCACTGTGCCTTACCTGTCATAGGCTGCCTACCAAGGATGAATGTTCAAAAAGACAACTTTGCAGAGAGGGAGAAAACACAATTCTGCACAAGAAAGCAGCTCATATTGAGCACAAAATAGACAAGAAAACCTTGATTTCATTGCTCATGTACTTTGTACAGATTTGGAGGGAGTAGTGGGCATTATAGAGTGGCTGGTCCTGAGACCCAGAGCAGGACACGAGTCCATCTTTTTCTCAAAACTGTGTGGTCTTCAGTTGGGTTTCCCTGGCTCTGATGGTTTTGTGAGGGGCCCTCAGTAGGGGAAGAACTGTTCCTCTGAGGTGCCACCAAATCTTGGAGTTATAATACTATTTAAGTGCTTGCTCTCTGCAAAGGAGTTCATCTGGGTGCCCCAAAGAGCAGGGCTTACTGAAAATGTTCATGTAGAATGGATTCCTTCGCTCTGCCAAACACACAGAAAGCACCCACCACTAGCATTTTTCCCTCCACTCAGAAGTAGGCCATCTTGTTTAACAGAACTCTCCTCACCTTGCTTGGAGAAGAAAGCATTTCCCATGCTGCACTGCATCCACAATGGCCGCAGCCGGTCTGCCTGTGTTGGGGCCATCTCAGGGGTCTGAGAAGCCCTTGCCAGTGACTGGCAGGTCCTCCACACCTAGGACTAGCCCCCAAGACCACCTAGCAACTCTTCCTTTCTGAAACTTTCATTGATTCGAAGGTGTCGCTGTGTTGGGAAAATGATGGAAACACCTTGAAATTGTGTTTACAAGACATTACAATTTAACTCATGTCTATGGATGAAGAACTATGAGCCTCTTTCTATTTAAAAACAAAAGAATATCCCTAGTAAATGTAGTCAGTGTCTAATAGAATACAAATAAGTAGACTGAGGAGTTCTAGTGGTTCTTTCTGGTGTAATAACAAGTAACTTGATGAATTCCATATGCTCTTTTCAGGGGACACCAAAGAGGAAAATTCATCAAGACTCCCATCCAAATACTAGAGCCATAATGAGTTATTTCAGGACAATCTGATAGTTTGGGAAAATATTTTGTTTCCTTTCAGTTGTTTAAAGGATGCTTTTTACTAAGCCAGAACTCTGTTGTCTCTTGTCATTGTGTAAGGTCAATATGATAGAGAGGTTTAACTGGCAAGGCACCTCCTCTTAATTGGTAGTGGCCTGAATCCAGCTCATTAGAAGCCTTCTCCTGAGCACAGCAGCATGTAGATTGGGCCACGGCTGGGGTGGGGCAGGTGGAGTAGGCATTTGGGCGATTTCTTTGTGAATCCTGGCATAAACAAACCACTTGCATGTGGAGTGTTTTTGTTTAAAGGTCAGTCTCCTAGTGATCAGCCTGTGCTTTTCTCCCAAACAGGACCTATACCACCAGTCCTATGACTGCGTCTGTGTCATGTTTGCCTCCATTCCGGATTTCAAAGAGTTTTATACAGAATCCGACGTGAACAAGGAGGGCTTGGAATGCCTTCGGCTCCTGAACGAGATCATCGCTGACTTTGATGATGTAGGTACTGAGAGTTGCCTTTAAAGGGCAGGAGGACACCCATTCTTACACCTTGATGTTCCTGTGCACTTGAAGTTAGTTCAGGATAGAGGCATATCCTAAAACAATTTGTCCTTTGGCATGATTTCTGGCAGCTGGCATTAAAGGCTTTTGCTTTACTTAGGTCTCTGACTAAGTTGAGGTAGACAAATACATTGTATTTTTGAAGCTGGTATGACTGCTAGGAACAGCTACCAAAATCTGTTGAATCAAATTTGTATCCAGTGTGCTCATGGATTCTCTACAAAGGCTTGAATTCCAGGTAAAATACTTGCCCATCTCTTTCTATGTAAAAAAGATAATAAATTATAATAGATTATTGCCTAATTCAATGCCTTTGTCAGATATCAACTTGCACCATGCATGGATGACATTTTATATTGAAAATACAATCTGTATAGGGGAATAATACAACATACTTTAGAAGGGACAAAGTGTCTGTTTTAGAGTTTGAAATAGGTGTCATTTTTCAACTTTCCACATAGAGAATACTATGTTCTCTTTCCCAGCAAGAACAAACACCCCTCTGGTTTAAGGATATTGCAGCCACATTATTCTTATCACTATCCTGCAAAATAGAAGAAAATTGACATCTGTCCAGGAGCATATGTTAGTGATGATTCATGGAATTTTGAAGTACAGTGATGTGGTGAGATTATATAACACAGTGGCTTCAGGCAAACCTCCTAAATGTCTTGTGGGCCCTGTGCGTTTTCTCTCACCACTATCATCACTGTGAGGTCGATGCCAGAAATTCCTGGAGAAAAGTCATGACCACCAGAGATGACCACTGTGATTGTGGGTGCATCATGACAAACAGTGGCTGGGGGTCTTAGCTGCTCCTCAGTGAAATAAACACTCCCAGTACTAATGGGTGAGTAACAGTGGATATGTGGATAGGTGATACGGGAATTTGCTCATCTGTCTTAAATTATTTGATATGTAATCCTGGAGGAATCTCTTCTGAAATCAGGAGTTCCAAGCAAGGGGCAAGAAAACGCTCTTGGTCTCTGGTCAGAGCCGTTTGAGCCTGGCCCTTCCAAGAAGATACGGACCTTCCAGGGCTTCCATCACTCACAAGCCCATTCCTCTTCTTTCCTACAGCTTCTGTACTTATTCCTATCTTTCTTCCATCCCAGCTGAAAACCTAAATCAATAGACTAAGGAGGAGTCAAGTGGGACACTGACAACTAATTCAAAGACAAAAAATATTAGGGCTCAGGCCAGCTGTGGTGGTTCACACCTGTAATCCCAGCACTTTAGGTGGCCAAGGTAGGAGGATCACTTGAGCTCAGGAGTTTGAAACCAGCCTGGGCTACATAGGGAGACCCTGTCTCTGCAAAAAAAAAATAAAAAAGTTAAGATTAGCTGTGCATGGTGGCGTATGCCTGTGGTCTCAGCTACTTGGGAGTCTGAGGCAGGAGGTTCACTTGAGCCTGGAAGGTGGAGGCTGCAATGAACTATGATTATGCCACTGCACTCCAGCAGGGTGACAGAATAGGACTCTGTCTCAAATATATATATATTTGGGCTAGGGCTGATGACAACCATTCTAGATCTTTATTCCACCCCCCTCAAGCATTCAGAGGGCAAAAACCAATCCTCGGAATGAATAATTGATCATAAATCATTCTGACCATGCAAGAAAAGACCTTACTCATCAAATCACAATTTTATATTTATGCCTTTCAAATGCATAGTCAGGAAATTTATTCAAGCCTATTGTCATTTGCATCATAATTCATCTTGTTCCATCACTAGCAAAGTTTGAATGGTAATTCATGTTCCTTGGAAGTAAATCATGATGCTGCACTTTCCTCCAAGGACACGCTCTGTATGAAATATATGAAGTTTTGTTCCTGGAAAATCCCAAGGCCCAAGGGTGCATAAGCAGTGGTTGAAACAAGTCATGGCCTTCCTGTGAACCTGTCAGGGTTGCCACTTGCAAGGGTCTGCCCTGCAGACTTTGACTCAGCAATGGATGAATAAAGTACACTAACACACAGATAATTTGCTAATTTGACTGAGTGTGTCTGGGTGGCTTACAGGCACTTTGGAGAGTGCTATAAACAGTTGCAACTGTTGGCCTTCTTTAGCTAGTGAGACTTGCATTTACTTAGTAAAGTTTAATTGACAAAGGCTTGAAGCAACACTGCTACAGGTTGAAGATTAAAGGACAAGTTCTGATGCCTAAAGCAAACACTATTAGTGCGTAGTATCTTTGGCCGACTTCTTTCTGAAAGAGCTATCTGGCTCAAAGGTTAGTTTTAAGACTACATGAGTAAACAAATGATTCAGATAAACTCTTCTATCTACTTTAGTTATTTGCTTTTTTTTTTTTTTTTGAGATGGAGTTTCACTCTTGTTATCCAGGCTGGAGTGCAACAGCACGATCTCGGCTCATTGCAACCTCCGCCTCCTGGATTCAACCAATTCTCCTGCCTCAGCCTCCCGAGTAGCTGGGACTACAGGCTGCGCCACCATGCCCAGCTAATTTTTGTATTTTTAGTTGAGACGGGGTTTCACCATGTTGACCAGGATGGTCTCGATCTCTCGACATCGTGATCCACCTGCCTCAGCCTCCCAAAGTGCTGGGATTATAGGCATGAGCCACCGTGCCTGGCTGCTTTTTTTTATTAACTAAATGTAGAGGATTTAGGCTGCCTTCAGCTGAAATGTCTCCTGAAACTATGCAAACTTCTTGGCCTTCCAAGAAGGTTTGTGAATATATTCTATAACTTTCTATAATATTTTTCCCTTAATATTTTTGCCACTACCATGAGTGAATCCTCACATGAACCAGCAATTGAGAATGTCTCTATAAAGTGCTCAGCTTCGGGTCAGCATCCAACTGAGTAACTGAATGGTTGTCATTGCTTCACAGCTTCTGTCCAAGCCAAAATTCAGTGGAGTTGAAAAGATCAAGACCATTGGCAGCACATACATGGCAGCGACAGGTCTGAGCGCTGTGCCCAGTCAGGAGCATGCCCAGGTAAGATGTGTTGGCCACCTAACAACACATGTGAGCCTCAGCCCCATCCACAAGCCACCCCGGGACCAAAACAGCCATGCAGTGACCCAAGAACTGTATATTATGTACGACCTAAAGCTCAGGGTGAAGGTCCTATGAGAGAAGATGAAAATTCCACACTTCTTAGTGTCAGAGGATCTGTTCACAGAACTTCTGCTGGTCAACAGGAGAAGAAAAAACAATTGGTAGCTGCTTGTGACCAGATAAATACACAATGAAGTAGAAGATGAAAGCTAGTTATGTAAAAGAGACTCAGTAAGGATGGCCCTGAGTCTTTGATTTAAAAGAATGTAGTCAAAGCCATGTGCAGTGGCTCATGTCTGTAATCCCAGCACTTTGGTTGGGTGGATCTCTTGAGCTCAGGAATTCAAGACCAACCTAGGCAACATGGTGAAACCCCATCTTTACCACAAATACAAAAAATCAGCCAGGCATGGTAGTGCACACTTGTGGTCCCTGTTACTTGGGAGGCTGACATGGAATGATGGTTGAGCCTGGGAGGCAGAGGTTGCAGTGAACTGAGATTGTGCCACTGCACTCCAGCCTAGGTGACAGAGTGACACCCCATCTAAAAGATGAATTAAAATCAAATAAGATAATGTGGTCAAAAAACAAGTTGGCCACATGGAAATTTGATTGAAAAGGTGATTTGGGCAAAATTGAATATCTTCAATCAAGATTTTCAAGATTTTCTCTTGTGTTTGTATGTGTGGGGGGGTGCTGGGTGGAGAGAGAGAGAGAGAGAGAGAATATATGTAGCCAAGCTTGTATAACTTGTTGGAATATCAGTAGGGTCCCGTAAACAAGACCCCCTTTCCCCTCTGGACAGTGGCCTTTGCTGTGGAGCCTGCCCTCTGCTGGGCAGAGTACAGAGGAACTGAACTTACCAGAACACAGTTTTTGTGGACAGGCAAGTTCCCAAAGAGAAGAAGGGCTGAGCACTGTGTATGAGCCCCTCTCCCAGTACCCACCTCCCATGGGAAGAATGGGGAGAAAGGCAGTAGGCACTGTAACATAACAGTAGGCACTGCAACATAGCTCCCTCCTCCAGGAATATCAGGAGAGGGTCCTAGTTTCCTGCTTAACATTCATACATTCATGGGCAAAGAATAGAAGTAGATAGACATCCGACTCAAGATGGAACCCTAGCATTTTTCCAGTTGGATGGAGTAATATATATTCCATTGGTTCTCCTCTTCAGGTGGTTGCCTTCAGGTTATTATTTTTAGTGAGTATGTATTACTTCAGTAATAAAGAAAATAAAAGAAACAAGCAATAAAAGAAATCTCAGAAGAAACTTGCCTTTGGATTCTGAGCAACACCCTCTCAAGCTATCGTGCAGCCAAAGGAAAACTGCTGTCCCCTCTGCATGGTGTTGTATATTTTTAATAGCTAGGGGTTTTTCCAGAACATTGAAGTGTTAAAAAAAATTGAAAAAAAAATGTAAAATAGAGATATTAAAAGGTACAACATTCTTTTAATTTTAAATATTCTATTTATGACCCAAACCAGAGCTAATTATAATTTTACTTTCCTGGCTTTCATGGGAACAAGTATATACTTTTCCAATGCCTTTAATGTTCTGGAAAACATAGAACATTAAAAAAATAACATTCAAACATGTATAGAGACAGACGTTTTTCTTATTGCCTCAGGCTCTAAGGTAGCCGGCAGGACCTATCTGCCTTAGTCTGCTTGGCCTGCCAGGCAGAATACCACACGTTGGGCGGCTTAAACGACAGAAATTTATTTCTTACAGTTTTGAAGGCTGAGAAATTCAAGATTGAGGTGCTGGTTGATTAGGTGTCTGCTGAGGGCTCCCCTTCTGGCTTGCAAACAGCAGCCTTCTCACTTCTCTTAGGCCTCCTGTGGAGAGGAGAGAGAGAGACAGGGAGAGAGAGAGCTGGTTTCTCTTCCACTTCAATGAGGACACCAGTTCTGTTGGATCTGAGCTCCACCCTTATGCTCTTAGTTGACCATAGTCACCTCCTTACAAAGCCCTGTCTTCATATACTCACCTGGGAGGTCAGCGCTTCAACACATAAATTTTGGAGAGGATACAATCCTGTGTACGCCAGTATCTTTAGTTAAAATTTCATTATTTTAGTTCATCTTGAATTTTTCTACATTAATTTTTATTTTTAAAAATATTGCACTAGAATATTATTTCTCATGATTGCTGAGCTTTTTACACCTTCTGAAGTTTCACCCCCAAGGTGAGTGCCTCACTTACCTTACCCTCATGCAGCCATGACTGGGACGTTTCTCCAGTTCATTTAAGGAGTGCCGTCAAGAGCACTTCACCCTATCACATCCACTCCAGCCCTTTGCTCTTGGACAGCCAACTACAGATCCTTTGGCAGGGCCTTGGAGTGGGAGATCTTCTGAGGCACTACCATGTGAAGACCCATTCCGCATTCAGTGTGGCGTGGACCTGTGGGTCCACCCTCCATCACTCTACAGCCCAGTGTGTGTATGTCTCCCTGTTCTTCCTGACCCTGACTCTGCCTCCATCAGACCTGGTCTGGATCATCAAGAAAAGTCTTCAGGTATTTTATCTTTTTTTCTGCAGCCACTTTATAGACTGATGGTCCGTATCCACTGCCTTTGTCTTTCACTTTCTACTTTCTCTTTCTACATCTCCACAATCCTGCCTCACCAGTTCCATCAGGAATTCTACCCTTGATGATCAAAAAAACACTTCCTGACTCCAAAATTCAAGTTCAATCACATTCTCTGAGCATTCTTCCTGGGTGACACCCTGTCTGTGGGTGGCCATCACCTTTGCCCAGAAATCCTCCTTTGGCTTTTGAGCCTTTCCATTGTCTGGCCCCAGCCTTTGGTCCCTCTCTGTGAGACATTGTAATATTCTTTCCCCACCCCCTCTTCCACATCAGGGACCTCTCCTAAGACTTGCTCCGTCACCTCTGCACATTCATTCTCCACCAAAAACTCTATCCTCTGTTTGAGTGTACTGCACTTCTGTTACTTTATGCATGAAATGGTGATCATGCCCATTGCATGAGGCTGTTGGGAAGACTATATTTAATATGTAAAATGCTTAATTGACTCCGTGGGCAGAGTAAGTAAGAAAAAAGCTAACAGTAGGCCGGGCACGGTGGTTCACGCCTGTAATCCCAGCACTTTGTGAGGCCGAGGCGGTCGGATCACGAGGTCAAGAGATCGAGACCATCCTGCCAAACATGGTGAAACCCCATCTCTACTAAAAATACAAAAATTAGCTGGGCGTGGTGGCACGCGCCTGTAATCCCAGCTACTTGGGAGGCCAAGGCAGGAGAATTGCTTGAATCCGGGAGGCGGAGGTTGCAGTGAGCTGAGATCACGCCACTGTACTCCAGTGTGGTGCCTAGTGATGGAGTGAGACTCTGTCTCAAAAAAAAAAAAAAAAAAAGCTAACAGTAATAATAATATAGTTGTGGTTTGTACTGTGTTTTGCATGTTGGTACCATTGCTGCTTCCAATAGAACAGAGGCTTGGGCCAGACGTGTATCAGTTCCAGCTTTCTATAGACACCCCATTTTCTAACACTACTGCCATTTTCTTCTTGTCCTCCCCACTTTGGAAACAGAGCCCCAACCGTCTGCCCCGGCAGAGGCAGAGGAAAGTTCATTACAATTGATTTGGGGAAAATAACATACCTGGTAAATATTCATGCTAATATTAGTTACTTTTATAAGAAATGAATGTCACTTTTACCATTTGTAACCTGCCCGAAATGGGATTAAGTCTTTGCTTCTCTAGTTATAAACAAAATGCTTTCTATAACAAATCTTTAGTCTGGCAACAAAAGATATCTAGTTTACAAAATATATAGGGTAATCCAAGGATTGTCTTTTGCTTAAATCCAAAAAGAGGCAAATTATCTGGTTAATAGCCTTTTGAAATTTAGCCTTTATTTGTAATTACGTCTGCATTTTCTATTTGCAGTAACAACTTACTTACCCATGGAGAAACAAGTGCCTAGGAGTACATCAGCACCTAGTGAGGCAGGGCTTTTGTGCCTGGCTCTGCTTTGCCTCATTTGTACTTTTTAAATGAAATGATCCATTCCCATTTTAAGCCCTGACTCATCCCCCACCTCTCCCTACAGTCTCTACACCTGCCCTCAGACATGCATGTGCTTTTGTGCAGAACAACCTGGGTTCTATCCTCATCCTCCCCAGGTGTGGTGTACCCATGACCTGTAGCAGCACCACCAGTGGCAGTTGTTACAGTGGTTTCCCGGGACAGCCCCAAGCCTGCTGTATCTCTGGGGTGGGCTGGGGACCCCCATTTTCACTAGTTTATCCAGGTGATTCTGATGCTCACAGAAGATGCCCTGTGTGGTCAAGGAGGCTTTCAGAATCTCACCCATCAGCAAGGCCAGGGCTCCAGCTTTCACAGAAGGCTTTCCTGTGCTCCAACCTGGAGAGCTTTGCCTCATCTGGCTGTCTGGGTCCAGATCTTATTTCCTTTTTCACTGTTTGCTACCTGTCATTTTCAACTTTCTTAGAAGTGTATGTATGTTTCTTAGCAAACATCCAGACTATAGCAGGTGCTGTGTCTTACGCAGTGGCCTTCAAAGTTCCCAGCAGGGCCTTTAAGCAGCAATCACCCGTGTGTGTTCAAGAAGTGATTGCACCTGTGCCTACTCCACCTCCCAGACAGTGTTTAGCTTCCTCCACTCTGTTTTACAAATCTGCTACTTCAATGCAAACCCTCTGATTTCTTTCTCTGACCTTGTTGAACCCTTATGAATTGCTCCTGAGCCCTTACAACAAGCCTAGGAGGTAGGTAGTAAAACTCCTGGCCCATTTTACAGATGGAGAAACTGAGTCATGGAGCAGTGAAGTACCTTTCTCCATGTCCTAGGGAAAAAAAGCAGCCATAGAGTAGGGCTCAGACCCGAGCACTCCAGGTGTTTCTGTCTGTCCAAGCTCCACATGGCAGCTTCTGGTGCTGCCTCCTATCGTCCTTGGCTCACCTGCCCCTCCATCAGCCCCTGCCCTTTCCTGAGCATCCCTGCACTCCTGCATTTGTATCCATCCTATTCACTCATCACTTCTCCCAGCCCTTTAGCAAAGCCCTTCCCAGGAGCCCCATTCCTCCACCCTCAGCTGCCCCAGCAATGAAACGTGTCTTCTTAGTTATCCTTGAACTGCTTACTAACTCTAAACCCAGTCACTGCTGTTAACACATGACTGTTTTCAGGGTAGAGTTGAAAAAGCATGACTTTCAAATGCAGCTGCTCACTACTTACTATTATGGCTAAGTGTTCTGCAATTCTGTTACCTTATGCATGAAATGGTGATCACGCCGGTTGCAAGAGGCTGTTGGGAAGACTATATTTAATATGCAGATTACTTAATCTACTCCGTGGGCATAATAAGTAATAAAATTGCTAACAGTAATAATAATATAGTTGTGGTTTTACCATGTTTTGCATATTGGTACCATTGCTGCCTCCAATAAAACAGAGATAAGGGTTTTGGGACATTAAATTATGACATGTCATCATATCCATGGAGGGAAATTCTCTCAGTATTGTATGTGCTATTTGTGATTAGAGCATTTAATTAGATTCTTTGCACGGGCATCCTAGAAATATTTTGAAGTGCAATAAATGTGTTTTGAAAAGAAAGTTCATCACAGTTAATTTGGGTAAAATAACATGCCTGATAAATATTCATGCTAATATTAGTCACTTTTATAAGAAATGAATGTTACTTTTACCTTTTGTAAAAGTTTACAAAATATATAGGGTTACCCAAGGATTAATGTTTTTTTTTCTTAAATCCAAAAAAGAGGCAAATTTTCTGGGTAACAGCCTTTTGAAATTTAGCCTTTATTTGTAACTACCTCTGCATTTTCTGTTTGCAGCAACAACTTACTTACCCATGGAGAAACAAGTGCCTAGGAGTACATCAGCACCTAGTGAGGCAGGGCTTTTGTGCCTGGCTCTGCTTTGCCTCATTTGTACTTTTTAAATGAGATGATCCCTTCCCATTTTGAGCTTAAGTGAACAGTGTGGCTAAATGGTTGCATTGCATGTAAGAACTTGTTTTTAAAAGCAACAGGCATTTGTCAAGAAAGGAAATATTAAACTGGAAATGGGTTTTCATTCTAATCCTGCTTTCATCATTCCCTGAACACACTCCCTGACATGTAGACCCCCCATATTCGATTCAGTGGTCGGTAGAAAATGAGAGCTTGCCCATCTCAATGGCCCTCGTTTTGCCCTGAAGACCTCACTCTCTGCTGAGCCTCATACCTGCAGTCCCTGCTTGTTTCTTTCCATGGACTTTAGAGAAAACTGGTGGCTGTGATATATTCTTCTTGACTTGGAGAATTTTGCTTTTTATAAAAAGAATATTTCACTGGAAAATGATCCAGGTTCTCCTGAAAACTGGTGGATTATCTACCTGATAAGTGGGTTATCTTTCTGAATGATGGGTTCTCTACCTGGTTGGTGGGTTATCTGCTTGAATGGTGGGTTATCTACCTGGTTGGTGGTTATCTGCTTGATTGGTGGGTTATCTACCTGATGAGTGGTTTATCTACCTGGTGGATGGGTTCTCTACCTGGTTAATGGGTTATCTGCTTGATTGGTTGGTTATCTACCTGAGGGGTGAGTTATCTACCCAGTGGGTAGGCTACCTGCTTGATTGGTGGGTTATCTACCTGGTAGGTGGGTTATCTGTTTGATTGGTGGGTTAGCTATCTAGTAGGTGGGTTTTCTGTTTGATTGGTGGATTATCTACCTGGTAGGTGAGTTATCTGTTTGATTGGTAGGTTACTACCTGGTAGGTGAGTGATCTGTTTGATTGGTGGATTATCTACCTGGTAGGTGGGTTATCTGTTTGATTGGTGGATTATCTACCTGGTAGGTGGGTTATCTGTTTGATTGGTGGATTATCTACCTGGTAGGTGGGTTATCTATATGATTGGTGGATTATCTACCTGGTAGGTGGGTGATCTGTTTGATTGGTGGGTTACTAACTGGTAGGTGGGTGATCTGTTTGATTGGTGGATTATCTACCTGGTAGGTAGGTGATCTGTTTGATTGGTGGGTTACTACTTGGTAGGTGGGTGATCTGTTTGATTGGTGGGTTACTACCTGGTAGGTGGGTGATCTGTTTGATTGGTGGGTTACTACCTGGTAGGTGGGTGATCTGTTTGATTGGTGGGTTACTACCTGGTAGGTGGGTGA
>CAUYLG010053777.1:0-10243 GCA_963573385.1 Cacajao melanocephalus | reverse complement strand
CAGTGGTGCAATCTCAGCTCACTTCAACCTCCACCTCCCGGGTTCAAGCAATTCGCCTGTATCAGCTTCCCGAGTAGCTGCTGGGATTACAGGCACTCGCCACCACACCCGCCTAAATTTTTTTTTTTTTTTTTTTTTTTTAGAGATGGGGTTTCACCTTGTTGGCCAGGATGGTCTCCATCTCTTGACCTTGTGATCCGCTTGCCTCAACCTCCCACTGCTCCTGGCCAATTTTTTATTTTTAGTAGAGACGGGGTTTCACCCTGTTGGCCAGGCTGGGCTTGAACGCCTGACCTCAGGTGTATGCCCGCCTCGGCTTCTCAAAGTTCTGGGCTTACAGGCGTGAGCCACCGTTCAGGACCCTGTTTTACACTTGAGGAAAGTGAAGCTCAGAGAGCAGTTTCTTCAGCTCGATTACAAGTAGTCAAGCCCAAACCCAGTCCGGAAACTGGACCCCCAACCACAATACCAGCCATTCCCCCAGGAGCAGCGGGGGTTCAGCGGTGGCGAGGCCTGTGGAACCTCGGCCCGGGTCACAGTCCGCCCCCTGCGGGACCTGGTTGGCTAAAGCGCCGTGATGACGGGCAGGTCCTGAAGCCAATGAGGCCGCGGATCTCTCCAAGTCCCTAAATCCACTGGGTCCTTTGAAAAAGCGACTTCCAGAAGCTTAAATGCCGTCGACCCCGCTCCCCCGCCCGCCTGCCCCAAACCAGACCGCTGGCGTGTCACCAGGATGGCGGCTTGGTGGTGTTTACTGAAGATCTTTGCACAGGAACGGTCTGAAGTCTCATAGCATCGCTGTGAAGTCGGGTTATTACATTTATTTATTTATTTATTTCGGAGCCAGAGTCTCGCTCTGTCGCCCAGGCTGGAGTACAATGGCACGATCTCGGCTCACTGCAACCTCCGCCTCCTGGGTTCAAGCGATTCTCCTGGCTCAGCCTCTCGAGTAGCTGGGACTACAGGTGCGCGCCACGACGCCCAGCCAATTTTTGTTGTATTTTTGGTAGAGACGTAGTTTCACCGTGTTAGCCAGGATGGTCTCGATCTCCTGACCTCGTGATCCGGCTGCCTCGGCCTCTCAGAGTGTTGGGATAACAGGCGTGAGCCACCGCTCCCAGCGCTAAATTTTATAGTTTTTTAAGAGACAGGATCTCGATATCACCCAGGCTGGACTGCAGTGCTGTGATCGCAGCTCCTTGCAGCCTCCAACTCCCATGCTCAAGAAATCCTCCCACCTCAGGCTCCCAAGCAGCTGGGGCCACAGGCCCACCCACCACTAGCTAGTGTTTTTACTTTTTGTAGAGATAGAGTCTTTGCTGTGTTGTCCAGGCTGCTCTCAAACTCCTGGGCCCATGCTATCCTCCTGCCTCAGCCTCACAAAATGCTGAAATTACAGGCATGATGCCCAGCCCCCACGTGACCACATTTGATCCCTACACTGACTCCCCAGGAGTGGGACCTCTTTACTACCCCAGTGTAGAACAAAGGAAACCGAGGCTCAGACAGATAAAATACTGGTTCGAGATCTCACAGCTGGGAAGCAGTGAACTTTGCTCTCGAGCTGAGTAGATACTCCGAGTGTACCTGAGGATCCCCCAGTTCATCCCGCCATGTAGGGGTGTCCTGTGTCTGGGAGGTAAAATCAGGCTCTACCCATTTTGACAGGACCAAACTGCCAAAGTGTTACCAGAAAGGGGTCCTGATCCAGACTCCAAGAGAAGGTTCTTCAATCTCACACTAGAAAGAATTCAGGGAGAGTTCAGAGTACAGTGAAAGCAAATTTATTAAGAAATTAAAGGAGCTGGGCGCAATGGCTCATGCCTGTAATCCCAGCACTTCGGGAGGGTGAGGTGGGCGGCTCACGAGGTCTGGAGATAGAGACCAACCTGGCCAACATGGTGAAACCCTGTCTCTACTAAAAATACGAAAAATAGTAGCTGGGCGTGGTGGCACACACCTATAGTCCCAGCTACTTGGGAGGCTGAGGCAGGAGAATTGCTTGAACCCAGGAGGTGGAGACTGCAGTAAGCCGAGATCGCACCACTGCCCTACAGCCTGGGTGACAGTGCGAGACTGTCTCAAAAAAAAAAAAAGAAATTAAAGGAATGAAAGAATGGCTACTCCATTGACAGGGCAGGGCTGCTGGTTGCCCATTCTTATGGTTATTTATTGATGATAGGTTAAACAAGGGGTGGATTATTCATGCCTCCTCTTATTACACCATATAGGGTCTAAAGGGTAACTTCCTGATGTTGCCATGGCATTTTTTTGTTCAAGCTATCTTCCTGCCTCAGCCCCCCTAGCAGCTGGGATTGCAGGCATGCACCACCATGCCTGGCTCATTTTTGTATTTTTAGTAGAAACGGGGTTTCACCATGTTGGTTAGCCAGGACAGTCTCGAACTACTGACCTCAGGTGATCCAGCTGCCTTGGCCTCCCAAAGTGCTGGGATTACAAGCATGAGACACTGCTCCCAGCCTGCCATGGCATTTGTAAACTCATGGTGCTGGTGGGAGTGCAGCAGTGAGGACAACCAGAGGTCACTCTTGTCACCATCTGAGTTTTGGTAGGTTTTGGCCAGCTTCTTTACTGCAACCTGATTTTTTTTTTTTTTTTTTTTTTTTTAGGAACGGGGTCTTGCTCTTTTGCCCAGGCAGGTCTCGAACTCCTGGGCTCAAACTATCCTCCCGCCTCTGCCTCCCTAAGAGCTGGGATCACAGGCGTGAGCCACAGCGCCCAGCAACTGCAACCTGTTTTATCAGCAAGGTCTTTATGACCTGTACCTTGTTCCGACCTCCTATGTCATCTGTGACTTAGAATGCCTTCACTGTCTGGGAATGCAGCCCAGTAGGTCTCAGCCTTATTTCACCCAGCTCCTACTCAGGATGGAGTGGCCCAGGTTCAAATGCCTCTGACTTAAGTACCGGATCGTTCCAAAGCACCTTCTGCTTCCCTACTTGTCTTTCTCCCATGATGGGGAGCTCACTACTCATTACCTCTCCAGCAGTAACATCTGTAACAAAGTCCTCCATCAGCCTGGGGGAGATCTGCCGTGGTGCTCCCTACACCACACACACACAGACACACAGACACACACACACACACACACACACACACACACACACCCCTTCTGAAACCAGAGATGGGGGCTGCTGTCAGCATGGGGCAGCTGGAACATTCCAGCATTTCTTCCCAGGCTGGATGGCCAACTCCCCAGCACTCAGCCCCGGGCCTGGATGTCCTGGGGATGAAGCTGTCGCTCGCCTTCAGCCAGGAAGACAAGGAGGGCGCGGTGCAGCAGGTGTACCCCCAAGCGCTGGCGACGAGCAGGTGGCCAGCCTGCAACCACTCCGTAGCAGTGCCCTCGTTTCTGGTTGGTGAGCTTCTGGATCCCTGGAGAAATTGGGTGCGGGGTGAGAGGGGCAGCCATGGGGACCCCTCCCCATCCAGCAGAAGTGTGTGACAGCAGGCTGGGGGCAGTGGCTCATGCCTGTAATCCCAACACTTTGGGAGGCCGAGGCATGTAAATCAAATGAGGCCAGGGGTTTGAGACCAGCCTGGCCAACATGGTGAAACCCTGTCTCTACTACAAATACAAAAATTAGCTTGGCATGGTATGGTGGTATGTATCTATAATCCCAGCTACTTGGGAGGATGAGGCACAAGAATCACTTGAACCTGCAAGGCAGAGGCTGCAGTGAGTCGGGATTATGCCACTGCACTCCAGCCTGAGCAACAGAGTCTCTCACACACACAAAAAAGTATGTGACAGCAGCCAGGCATGGTGGCTCATGCCTGTAATACTAGCACTTTGGGAGGCTGAGGCAGCTGGATTACCTGAGGTCAGGAGTTCAAAACTAGCCTGGCTAACGTGGTGAAACCCCGTCTCTACTGAAAATACAAAAATTAGCCAGGCATGGTGGTGCATGCCTGTATTCCCAGCTACTCGGGAGGCTGAGATGAGAATCACTTGAACCTCGGAAGCAGAGGTTGCAGCGAGTCAAGATCGTGCCACTGCACTTCAGCCTGAGTGACAGAGACGAGACTCCATCTCGAAAAAAAAAAAAAGTATGTGACAGCAAACCCAATGAGTATTGCCCTTGAGTGGGGATAAACCAATGGAGTAAAATACATGCAAGTACAGGTATAAAGTTGGTGCTCAATAATCGCTCAGTCAACAAATGAACACCCCTCAGAAGGAAAAAATGATGAAATTGGAGGGCCAAATGCCCCTCATAGGACCCTCATCCTATGCACCAGGTACCCACCTAGGGCTTCCACAATACACGCCTCCCGTGTATAAGCCTCCACAGCGACCACGTGCTGGAAGCAATGCAGGGAGACGACGCCGCAACCACTGGCCCAGATGTCCAAGATGTGACGCACCTTGGGGCAGGCCTGGGGGGCCAGGGCAGAGTCAGAGGTCAGCCCCGCCAATCCCTTCCATCCTCTACCTGCCCATGGCCTGAATGCCCTTGCTGGACCCTGATCCTTGTCCTCACACCTGTTTTCTTGTCCGCCCATGGTGACCAAGGGCCTCCCAGAGGTGGATATACGGCCGGGCCCTCGTCCCCTTGCCCACGTAGAAGATGGCACGGACGAAGGTCTGAAGGCGCTCAGCTGGGGTCAGTGAGAAGGCTCGGGCTGGCAGATCCTGAGTCTCCCTGGATGTGGGGGGTGGCTCAGATGGGGAAAAGTGGACAGAGTGGTCCCCAATGACAGTCCTTAAAATCACAACATGGCTAGGCGTGGTGGCTCACCCCAGGCCAAGGCAGGCAGATCACAAGGTCAGGAGTTTGAGACCAGCCTGGCAAACATGGTGAAACTCTACTAAATTTATTCTACTAAAATTATTTTTAAAAAATTAGCCAGGCATGGTGGCATATGCCTGTAATCCCAACTACTTGAGAGGCTGAGGCACAAGAATCGCTTGAACCCAGGAGGCGGAGGTTGCAGTGAGCCAAGACTGCACCACTGCATTCCAGCCTGGGTGCCAGAGTGAGACTCCGTCTCAAAAAAAAAAAAAAAAAAAAAAAAATAAGCCAGGCATGGTAGCTTAAACCTGTAAACCCAGCATTTTGGGAGGCCAAGGTGGGCAGATCGATTGAGGTCAGGAGTTCAACCTGGCCAGGACGGTGAAAGCTTGTCTCTACTAAAAATTAGTGAGGCATGGTGGCAGGCGCCTGTAATCCCAGCTACTTGGGAGGCTGAGACAGGAGGATTGTTTGAGGTCAAAAGTTTGACCTGGCCAAGATGGTGAAACCTCGTCTACTAAAAATACAAAAATTAGCGAGGCGTGGTGGCAGGCGCCTGTAATCCCAGCTACTTGGGAGGCTGAGACAGGAGGATTGTTTGAACCCAGAAGGTAGAAGTTGCAGTGAGCCAAGACCACACCATTGCACTCCAGCCTAAGCAACAAAAGCAAAACTCTGTCTCAAAGAAAAAAAGAAGTTGACCAGGCTCAGTGCTCACGCCTGTAATCCCAGCACTTTGGGAGGCCAAGGCGGGCAGATCACAAAGTCAAGAGTTTGGAAAGAGCCTGGCCAACATGGTGAAAACCCATCTCTACTAAAAATACAAAAATTAGCCAGGCATGGCGGTGCAGGCCTGTGGTCCCAGCTACTCAGTAGGCTGAGGCAGGAGAATCACTTAAACCCGAAAGGCAGATGTTGCAGTGAGCCAAGATCACGCCACTGCACTGCAGCCAGGTGATAGAGCGAGACTCCGTCTCAAAAAAAAAAAAAGGGCCAGGCGAGGTGGCTAACGCCTGTAATCCCAGCACTTTGGGAGGCTGAGGCGGGTGGATCACCTGAGGTAGAGGGTTCGAGTACAGCCTGACCAACATGGTGAAACCCCGTCTCTAAAAAAAAAAAAAATTAAAAAAAAGCTGATGAGACAGGACCAGTCCCTTTCCTAAGGCCACACAGCAAATAAAAGCCAATTCCCAAATTTTCTAGCTTCTACTTCTGGGGCTTTCCTGCCCTGAGTACCTGGGGTCCAGCAGCAGATACGTGAAGCTAGACTTCACGACCCCCTCCCGCCACCTCTTGGCAGGATCTGGCCGCTCAAACTGCTGGGCCAATGCGTCTTCGTCTGCCTGGGCATCTGGAATACGGCCGGTCCGCAGGGCTGCAGCCAGTTCTAGGCTGTGCCCTGCAAAGTCTGGACCTGGGAGTCAAGGGAGATGGAGGAAGGGATGGTTGTAAGAAGGGGAGGAAAGCTGGACGGAGAGCTGGTGTTCTCCGGGAGATTCCTGGAGGCTCCCTGGATTCCATGTGCCCGGGAGAGACTAACCAGGGGCAATCTGGGCTTCTTGCAGCCGTTGGAGGTAGAACTGCCGGGTGCAGGGCGTGATGGGGCCAGGATACTCAGCAAGCACTCGGAGCCCTTGCAGCAACTCCAGGTCACACAGAGTGGGCACTGGCAGGTGCTGGCAAGGGGCGACAGGGTCCCTGCCACCTGTAGAGCTTGCCTCGTCCTCTGTCAGCCAGAGCGTGGCCATGTCACTATCAATGGATGTCTCGTCTTCCTGAAGGCAGTGGCAGTTAGAGGCTCCAGGGGGTGGTGTCTGTAGGGGGCTATGAGCCGGCGTGCTGTCCAGGAGAGGCATGGAGGAGGGGGAGGACTGGAAGCCGGCAGCACTTGGTGGGGTCAGAGTCAGTGCCTGCAGACGGGTATTCAGTTCTGCCTCCGTGCCCTGAGACCTACGTACCCTCTGGGTGGCACAGACAACATGCAGGAGTCCCTGCCTGGTCCGTGGCAATGACCCAGCCCAGGGGGGAGAGTCCGAGGCTGGGTCCTCGGCTCCAGAGACCTCAAATGCAGTGACGAAAGAGGCGTCGGAGCCGCAATCCCAGTGCCCTGGAGGAGATGCTGAGCTCCCATCTTTGTCCACAATTTCAAGGGGAACAGGGAGGCTGGGGGGTCCGGGGTCAGCCTCCAAGCCCATGTCCCTGTTGTCACCTCTGCATGGCTGCGTTTGTTGTGCGATGGAGTCCAGCGTGTCATCGGGAGGTCCAGAGAGGCCTGAGGCTGCAGGTGAGAGTGAGGGCCAAAGAGGGGAGGAGGAGGGATGAGAAAGGGACGGGAATAGGATCAGACAGACAGAAAAAGGACATCGGAGTGTCTGAGGCAGAAAGAGCTGGCCACAGACAGTGGACATGAGACAGTCACAACCAATGGGTGGGGTGGGGGAAACAGTGGATGCCAGAGACTGGTGCAGAATTCAAGCCCCAGCAGCCCCGCAGCCCTCCTCACTACCAGGCACAGGCTCGGGCTCCTGGGTTTCTGCCCCGATCGTCCGGGTCCCGGTCCGCGTGTGGAGTTCCCGCAGGACTCTCGCGCAGTCCACGTGTCCCTGCTGCAGGGCCAGGTCCAGCGGCCGGAGTCCGTCCTACAGCGGCGCGGTCAGCAGGGGGCGTCCGAGGCCCGTCTCCCTTCCCTCCTTCCCTCCCTCCCTCTGGGCTCTCCAGCCTTTCTTTGCCCGCGCAGTGCCTCCCAACCTGGTCGCGCAGCGCCGGGTCCGCTCCGTGGCTCAGCAGCAGCTCCAGACCGCGGCGACAGCCCCAGGCGGCGGCCACATGCAGCGGTGTCAGCGCCTCGACAGATCTGGGGCAGCAGCGCAAGAGGGCTCATTGCGGACTCAGCCTCCCGGCAGGAACCCCAATCTCCGCTCTGGGGACCCGGAGTCTTAGTTCCCGGCCCCCCATTTCCACCGTCCAGCCTGGGACACTGCCCTTGGAACCTAGGAGCTATGACCTCAGGCCAGGACCCAAATCTCTGCCGTCTGACCCTGGAGCTTCCACCCCCAGATCTGCACCCTTGATCCTCATTTTGGTCCTAGAGCAGTCCCATTCCCCGCCCTCGGTCTGGGACCCCAGCGCCTCCCTCGAGCCCTAACCCCTACCCTTGGACCCCCCAAGTTCCCTCTCCAAGATCCCCCAAACCCCACCCTCGGGACCTGAGGCCCTGGCCTCAGATAGTGGGGCGTCCCTTTCTGGATTCCCAGACTTCGGCTTCTGGAGACCCCGCCGCGGGTCCAGGATCCGCCTTACCGAGCGTTGGGGTCCCCGCCTCGGCGCAGTAGGACCCCGAGGCAGCGCAGGCCGCGAGGGTCCCTGGCTCTGGCCGCCAAGTGCACGGCCGCTGCGCCGTCTTCCAGCACCAGATTAGGGTCAGCCCCGCGGAGCAGCAGCTCCTCCACCGCCCTGCAAACACCGGGGTCAGAGTGGACCCCGGCCAAAGGCCTCCCCACTCCACTCCTGGCCCGCCCCCGGCCCCACCCTCACCAGGACTCCTCCTCCTGCAGCACCTCCCGCAAACTTCGCGCCAGGCGGGTCGCGGAGCACATGCCCCGGCCGGGTCCGAAGCGCACGGCCCGGCTAGTTGATTTCCTACTTCCCGCGGCGGACTTGTGCGCATGCGCCGCTCCGCGCCTCGGCTCCGGACGCCCCCCTCCGGGGCTGAGCAGGGTCCCCAGCCAGGCTGCCCCGCGCCGCATCGGGGTCCACAGCGGAGTTCGAGCGCATTAGTGTCCGCAGGCGCCCGAGACAACCAGAGGCGCTCAAGCAAGGACTGGGGCCGCCGATAAGAGCCCGGGCGGGAGGATGCCACCGGGTGTGCCACTATCTCATTTCAAAACGGGAAACACGAACGCCCCCTGCTCGAGTGGGTGGAGCTACGATGAGGAAAGTCCGGGGTGCCCAGGGCATTAGGTCTCGGAAAATCTTCCGCCAAGGTGGCCTCTAGGAGGGCGCACGGCGTTATGAGAGGCTTCAGCCGGGCACGGTGGCAAACACCTGTAATCCCAGCACTTTGGGAGGCCCAGGCGGGAGGGTTGCATGAGTGTCAGAGTTCGAGACCAGCCTGGGCAACTTGGATAAACCCTGTCCCTACAAAAAATACAAAAAATTAGCCGGGTGTGGTGGCTTGTGCCTGTGGTCCCAGCTACTTGGGACCAAGTAAGAGACCTCCAAGTCTCTTACTTGGGAGGCTGAGTTGGGAGGATCTCCTGAGCCTAGAAGTTTGAGGATATAGTGAGCTGTGATTGCACCACTGACTGCACTCCAGCCTGGGCTGTGGTGGGGAGATCCCGTAAGTGCTGAGGCAGGAGCGAAAGGCCTTAGCCTATTTCCATATAAATAATGAAGAAGAAAGTAACTAGAAATATAATGGTAGTAGTTAGTTATTCATATGTGATCTTAGTTATTCATAGGTGATCTTAATTCCTTTACTAATGCCTATCAGGTTGGAAGTGTGAACCTGGGGTGACATTGTGAAATGAATGACACTAAGGCAAAATGCTCTAAGCCTTCTGTCACGCCCGAATAAGGGCTGCTGGAGGGCGCCTCGGCTGTGTGGCAGTGCCAGCGCTGGGAAAGCACTCGCTGTTTAGCCAGCTAGGGGAGAAGACGTCCAAAATGGCCGAGACATCTCCTTCTTGGGGAAGTTTGGAGAAAACTCCACTTCTCCAGGCTCTTGTGGTAGGCTTGACAGCTGTCAGGCAAGCCTGCAGACATCCGGGGGCTTAACTGTCTCTGTGTGATGCTGTGCTGCAGTGGTCATGTTCCATGTCCACTCTCATGCTCCACTTCTGCACCTGGTTCCTTTTGTCTTGGAAAAGACAATCAGTAATAGTAACATAAATCTTAATGTTTTAGTTCTTTCAAGTATGGAAAAGGTGCTGATCCATTATGCTCCTTTTACCTCAATCCGAGGGCCAGAAATTCCTGAGCCCCTACCTGAATGACACATGATGTACTTGACCCTATCACTGCCCCGCCCTACTGACCCTGCCCCCAGATTTGCAACTCAATAATAAGTGAGAGCATCCTGGCATTCGGGGCCACTGCTGGTTTCCGCGATTTGGGTAGCAGTGGACCCCTGGACCAAACTCTCTTTTCTCTATCTCTGTGTCTTGTGTGTTATATTTCTATCATTTCTCGTCTCGGCACCAGCCAGGAGTGGCTCACAGAACCCTGTAGGGCTGGACCCTACACTGGGCAACAGAGCACAATTCTGTCCCAGAAAATAAATAAATAAATAAGAGGCTTCAATATCCAACCCCCAGGCCAAGCGCCCTGGTTCACTCCTTTAACTATAGAGCTTTGGGAGGCTGAGGTGGGACAATCGCTTGAGCCTAGTAGTTTGCTGTTGCTGGTTTTCTTTTTGTAGGCACAAGAGTTGAGACCAGCCTGGACAACAGAGTGAGGCCCTTTTTTTTTTTTTTTTTTTTTTTTTT
>CAUYLG010053773.1:0-29947 GCA_963573385.1 Cacajao melanocephalus | reverse complement strand
CCTGTAGTCCCAGCTGCTCAGGAGGCTGAGGCAGGAGAATCGCTTGAACTCAGGAGGTGGAGGTTGCAGTGAGCCGAGATCACACCACTGCACTCCAGTCTGGTGACAGAGCGAGACTTCATATCAACAAAAAAATTAGCTGGTCATGATGGTGCATGCCTATCATCCCAGCTACTAGGGAGGCTGAGGCAGGAGAATCGCTTGAACCTGTGAGGCAGGGGTTGCAGTGAGCCGAGATTGCGCCACTGCACTCCAGCCTGGTGACAATGCAAAACTCCGTCTAAAAAAAAAAAAAAAAAGAAAGAAAGCAGGGCATCTTGGGTGATTAGTCTGGGAGCATCTTTGGCTTTCTCTGCTTCGTGCTGAGTTGGAGGCCAAGTGGTTTGGCTTCCCCAGCTGGTTGCTGCGGAGGTTGTGAGACTCAGTTCTATTCCCAATGGTCTGGCCATTGTTCATTGTTTGCATATTAAAAATTAAAGATAGGAGCTTCTGACTATCCCAGGAGACAACCAGGGGCCTGCCTAGCAGCTTGGGGAGTAATTTATATGTATTTTTGTACCTTTTAAATACTTTTAGAAGAAGCAAATTTAGAAGATAGACTGCTTAACCAACAATTTTCACTCTCTTGAGTCAATGGGCACAACAAGCTAGCAATGAGGATGATTGAGTTCCACACATGAGTCTATGCTAGGATGGCAGAAAGGGAGGGGGGAAGACTATGACAAGTCATATAACCTCTCAGGGCCTCAGTTTCCTTGTGAACAAGCTGCCAGTTCCTATGGGTCTACCCTATCTCATTGTTTGGTCTTGAGGATAAGTGGCCTAATCATTTGTAAAAGGAACCTATAAAGCAATTTGTGGGTTTTTTTTTTTTTTTTAAAGACAGTCTTGCTTTGTCACCCAGGCCTCTGCCTCCTGGATTCTAGTGATTCTCATGCTTCAGTCTCCCAAGTAGCTTGAATTACAGGTGCGCGCCACCATGTGTGGCTAATTTTTGTATTTTTAGTGGAGACTGGGTTTCACTGTGTTGGCCAGGCTGGTCTTGAACTACTGGCCTCAAGTGATCTGCCCACCTTGGCCTCCCAAAGTGCTGATATTACAGATGTGAACCACCACACCCGGCCCCTATAAAGCAGATAGTTTAAACTCTATAAAACAGGTATTTTAGAAGTGTGATAAGGAAGAATGTGACATAAGCTTTTGAGGTTCTACCTAGTGGACTGGAGTCTTGAAAACGCCCACATGTCCTGTAGGGAGACTGCCTGACTCTCTTAAAAACTCACTGTGGCAGGCGCCTGTAATCCCAGCTACTCAGGAGGCTGAGTCAGGAGAATTGCTTGAAGCCGAGAGGCAGAGGTTGCAGTGAGCCAAGAATGCGCCACTGTACTCCAGCCTGGCGCCTGGCGCAAGAGTGAGACTCTGTCTCAAAAAAAAAAAAACAAACTCACCCTCTTTCCCATCTCTGTCTTCACCAAGGTCCACCCCTGCCCGCTCCTCTGCTCCTCTGTGTTCAGTCTCTGTGAATGGAATCACCAAAAACTTGGGTGATTTCTTTGGGCTCCACAGGAAACTTACATACTCGACTTCAACCTCTGGTTAATTCATCTGTGTATTCAAATATAATGGGTTCCTTATTGCTATTTTAACATGAAGTAATCAATATATTTTTAAATTTCTTATTCTAAATTTCTAATATAGTAAATATTGATAGTTCTAATATAGCAAATATTGATAGTTCACCATATTCTAATATAGTGAATATTGATAGTAACCAACATAAACAAAATCTCTTTAGGTCTTGAATAATAGTTAAGCATGTAAAGGGGCCAGGCGATACTTTGAGAGGCCGGGGTGGTCAGATCACCTGAGACCAGCCTGGCCAACAATGGAGAAACCCCATCTCTACTAAAAATATGAAAATTAGCCTGGCATGGTGGCAGGCGCCTGTAATCCCATTACTCGGGAGGCTGAGGCATGGAGTGGCGTGAACCTGGCAGGTGGAGATTGCGGTGAGACGAGATCATGCTATTGTATTCTGGCCTGGGCAACAGAGCAAGACTCAGTCTTAAAAAAAAAAAAAGATGTAAAAATGTAAAGAGGTCCTAAAACTAAAACTTCATTAGCTGCTGCTTTAGGTAATCTTACCCTTTGTCTCAGTTATTCTACTGCTAGGATTCTTTTTTTTTTTTTTTTCCCTGAGGTGGAGTCTTGCTCTTGTTGCCCAGGCTGGAGTGCAGTGGCACAATCTTGGCTCACCACAACCTCTGCCTCCAGGGTTCAAGAGATTCTCCTGCCTCAGCCTCCTGAGAAGCTGAGATTACAGGAGCCTGCAACGACACCTGGCTAATTTTGTTTTTAGTAGACACAGGGTTTCCTCCATGTTGGTCAGGCTGATCTTGAACTCCCGACCTTGGGTGATCCACCAGCCTTGGCTTCCCAAAGTCCTGGGATTACAGGTGTGAGCCACTGCGCCCAGCCGAGGATGCTGTTTTAAGGCCATAGAACTGCGCATAAAAATGAATGCACAGTATGCTCACTGCAGCACAATTATCAGCAGAATCAACTTGAGTCTCTGAATAGGATTAAATAATTCATAGTACATTCATAAAATAAAATATTATGTGGTTGCTAAACATATTTTCAAAGAATTTTGATGATGAAGGAAATGCTAGCAGGGTAATAGTAAATGAACTAGCAGTACATGAAACCATATTGAGAATGATCCCAATTTTGTTTTTATGTGTATGTACAGCTTAAAGAAAATATACCGTACACACCAAACTGTTCCCAGTGATTCTCCATTTTTTGGTTATTGGACTCTGGGTGATTTGTTTATTTATATTTTTCTGTATTTTACATGTTATCTACAGAAAACTCACATATTTTTATAATTAGAAAAACATGAAAGTTATTTTAAAAACATTTATAACGCCACGTGTGTGTGTGTGTGTGTGTGTGTGTGTGTATTTATTTATTTTCTGAGACGGAGTCTCTCTCTGTGGCCAGGTTGAAGTGCAATAGCACGATCTCAGCTCACTGCAACCTCTGCCTCCTGGGTTCAAATGATTCTCCTGCCTCAGTTTCCCAAGTAGCTGGGATTACAGGTGCGCACCACCATGCCCAGCTAATTTTTGTATTTTTAGTAAAGACAGGATTTCACCATGTTGGCCAGAATGGTCTCGATCTCTTGACCTTGTGATCTGCCTGCCTCAGCTCGGCCTCCCAAAGTGCTGGGATTACAGGCGTGAGCCACTGTGACCGGCTGTATTTCTTTTTTAAAACAAGGTTTCACTCTGTCACGCAGGCTGGAGTGCAGTGGCATGATCTTGGCTTACTACAACCTCCGCTTCCCAGGTTCAAACCTCTCACCTGAGTCTTCCAAGTAGCTGGGACTGTAGGGGCCAAGCAGCCACCACGCCCAACTAATTTTTGTATTTTTTATAGAGACAGGGTTTCGCCAAGTTGCCCAGACTGGTCTCAAAGTCCTGAACTCAAAGCTATCTGCCCAGCTTGGCCTCTCAGAATGCTGGGATTACAGTGAGCCACTGCACCCAATTAACATTTACACTTAATACATAAGCTTCCAGCCTTCCAAAGGACAAGGATCCATAATTTACCTTTTTTGTGTGTGGGAGCGGGAGAGAAGGAGCATCTGCTATAGCACTTACAGGTATAAAATCCTGTCTAGGCTGGGCACAGTGGCTCACGCCTGTAATCCCAGCACTTTGGGAGTCTGCGGAGGGTGGATCATGAGGTCAGGAGTTCAAGACCAGACTGGCCAGCATAGTGAAATCCTATCTCTACTAAAATTACAAAAAATTAGCCGGGCATGGTGGCATGTGCCTGTAATTCCAGCTACTCGGGAGGCTGAAGCAGGAGAATTGCTTGAACGAGGGAGGTAGTGGGTGCAGTAAGCCGAGGTCACATCATTGCACTCCAGCCTGGGCAATAGATTGAGACTCCGTCTAAAAAAAAAAATCCTGTCTAGCCACTACTTCAATATCCAATCAAACGTCTGGTCTCTGAAAAGTCTTCTCTCTCTTAATCACAGAGCCCAAGCTACAACTAGGATAAACCAGAAATCAAGCATACCAGTGAGAACAGGCAGAGGCCACGGACTGAAATGCATAGCAAAGTCAATTTTCTTTGGCATTAACCTTGGAGAAAATGATAAGACCAAAAGATAAGCCTGTGAGGCCAGGCGCAGTGGCTCATGCCTGAATCTTAGCACTTTGGGAGACCAAGGTGGGAGGATTGCTTGAACCCAGGAGTTTGAGACCAGCTGGGCAACAAAGTGAGACTCTGTTTCTACAAAAAATTAAAAATACAAAAATTTGCCAGGCGTGGTGGCACACACCTGTAGTCCAAGCTACACAAGTGGCTGAGGTGGGAGGATCATTTGAGCCCAGGAGGTTGAGGCTGCAGTAAGCATGTTTGCATCACTGCACTCCAGCCTGGGTGACAGAGCAACACCCTGTCTAAAAAAATCAATAACCAGCACTTTGGGAGGCCAAGGCAGGCAGATCACGAGGTCAGGAGTTTCACTGGATACGGTGAAACCCTGTCTCTACTAAAAATACAAAAATTAGCCACCACGACCGGCTAATTTTTTGTATTTCTAGTAGAAATGGGGTTTCACCATGTTAGACAGGTTGGTCTTGAACTCCTGACTTCAGGTGATCCACCTGCCTTGGTCTCCCAAAATGCTGGGATTACAGGCATGAGCCATTGCGCCCGGCCAAGGCTTAAAGTTCATACACCAGGTCTGAACAGCAATTACTTGCTGCCTAAATCTTTTTTTTTTTTTGAGACACTTTTGCTCTGTTGCCCAGGCTGGAGTGCCAATGGCATGAATTAGACTAACTGCAACCTCCACTTCCCGGGTTCAGGCAATTCTCCTGCCTCAGCCTCCTAAGTAGCTGGGACTACAGGCATGCGCCACCACACCTGGCTAATTTTTTTGTGTTTTTAGTAGAAACAGAGTTTCACCATGTTGGTCGGGTTGGTGTTGAACTCCTGACCTCAAATGATCCACCCACTTCGGCCTCCCAAAGTGCTGGGATTACAGGCATGAGCCACTGTGCTCAGCTGCTGCCTAAGTCTTATTTTAGTTCAGGATCTAGGTAAACTTGAACTTTAACCTGTAAGTAAACAAGGCTGGGGAATGCAGGATCTAATGCAGGTGGCGGTAAAAGGTGAGGGCCTATTTTCTTAGCTTTGAGTGAAGGGGATAAAAATTGGGAGGGAAATTCCACCCCCCCCTTTTTTTTTTGCTGTTAATGTTGAGCTCTTATAATGTTGGACATATAAAAGTAAGTATTTATAATCTTCACCCCCACAAAAAAGTTTCAGTTGTGTTACATGACATATACTCAATAGAATTAAGGTATGATTCATAACCTTTATGTGTAATTCTGTTTCTTAATCATAAAATGTGTGATATCTGTCAATGTTAGAAGATGGAGCAGGGACTCCTCTTAGGGGCCTGCCAGGTGCCCTCACCCCTATGCCCCCCACCACAAGCACGAAAGTAAAGGAAACGTTTTGAGTCCTTCACAGGAAATTCCAGGCACCTAGCTAGCCTTGAGAAGTAAATGAGCAACCCAAGAAGAGAGCAGTAACTTAAGCAATAGTCTCCTGAGAAAATTAGAGTCACAGGTGTTTTGGTTCCCTAAAGACAACATCTTAATGTGTGTTCTTGAGTTGGTTTTCATTTTCCTTTTTGTTTTTGAGACAGAGTCTCACTCTGTCGCCAGGATGGAGTGCAATGGAGTGATCTCGGCTCACTGCAAACTCTGCCTCCCAGATTCAAGCGATTCTCCTGCCTCAGCCTCCCGAGTAGCTGGGACTACAGGCATTCGCCACCACGCCTGGCTAATTTTTCGTATTTTTAGTAGAGACAGGTTTCGTCATGTTGGCCAGGCTGATCTTGAACTCCTGACCTTATGATCTGCCCTCCTCGGCCTCTCAAAGTGCTGGGATTACAAGTGTGAGCCACCACGCCTGGCCAACCACGCCCAGCTAATTTTTGTATTTTTAGTAGAGATGGGGTTTCACCATGTTGGCCAGGATGGTCTCAATCTCTTGACCTCATGATCTGCCTGCCTCAGTCTCCCAAAGTGCTAGAATTACAGGCGTGAGCCACCGCACCCAGCCTTTGAGTTGTTTATCAGAAAGCTGGACCCCCACTAGATGAAAAGTGCTGACCACTGTCACGTAGACCTCAGAAAAGGGAGAAGTAAGAACTGAACTCTGACTGTTGTTCTAAAAATTTCTACCTGAGCAGCCTGGAGAGAGTCACACCCACAGGCCAGACTTTAACATTCTTTTCTGATGACCCCCAGATTTTAGACAAAGCCTTGCTCCTTAACTAGCTGCAAATCAGTCTCTGAATTCACCTATGACCCGTAAGCTTCTGCTTTGAGATATCACACTTTTTTGAGGCCAAACCAATGTATAATCTCCCTATATTGATTTACTATTTGCCTATAACTTCTGTTTTCTTTTTTTTCATTTTAAAAATATTTTTGGCCAGGCGCGGTGGCTTTGGGAGGCCAAGGTGGGCGTATTACCTGAGGTCAGAAGTTCAAGACCAGCCTGGTCAACATGGCGAAACCCTGTCTCTACTAAAAATACAAAAATTAGCCAGGCATGGTGGCACATGCCTGCAATAGCAGCTACTCAGGAGGCTGAGGAGGAGAATCGCTTGAACCTGGGAGGTGGAGGCTGCAGTGAGCCAAGATCGCACCACTGCACTCCAGTCTGGGCAACAGAGTGTGACTCCATTTCAAAAAAAAATAAACACACACACACACACACACACACACACACATACACATATTTTATAAAAAATATAGACAGAGTCTTACTATGTTTCCCAGGCTGATCTTGAACTCCTGGGCTCAAGCCATCCTCCTGCTTCAGCTTCTCAAAGTGCTGGGATTACAGGTGTGAACCACCTGGCCAACTTCTGCTTTCTTGAAAACTCTTACTTATAAGTCATTAGGGAGTTCAAGTCTTCAGCGTTAGTTTGCTGCCCAGTACGTTTTGCCTGGCACCAGGCAATAAATGCTTCACTTCCTCTTGCTGTAAATCCCAGCGTCAGTTGTTTTTCTTTTTTTCTGTGTACTCGGTAAGCAGACCCAAGTTCGGTTGGGTAACAGTTAGGATTTTAAGGGTTACGAGAAGTAAGCAAACTTTGTTTTGGCTTTTTCCCACTACATCAGAGATAAACCAGTACAGGGAGTAAAGTACCAGCTTTCACCATGTTGTCCAGGATGGTCTCGATCTCCTGAACTTGTGATTTGCCCACCTTGGCCTCCGAGTGAAATATCCTAGCTTGGCTATAATGAATACATTTTAAACAATCTTGCTAACTCCATTTTGGTTTTTGTTGGCTTGAAGATCCAATGCTTGTCTTTCTTCCTCTGGAGAATATGTTGGACAATTGGGCAGATCTGGCTGCGGGTAGGGTATGACTGGCAGCATAGTCAGTGGGGTGACAGGAAGTATGGCCACTCCTCGGGCTGCAGAGTCTGCTTTTTGATTTCCCTGGGCGATGGTCGTTTCGTCTCCCTGGTGTCCTTTGCAATGAATCACAGCGACTTGACAGGGAAGCCACACAGCCTCGAGCAGGGCCAGAATTTCTTCTTTGTTTTTGATAGTCTTTCCTGCAGAAGTAAGTAGTCCCCTTTCCTGGTATATGGCCCCATGTACATGCATGGTAGCAAAGGCATACCGGCTGTCAGTGTAAATGTTTACCTGCTTGTCTTTTGCCCAGCGAAGGGCCTGAGTGAGGGCTATGAATTTAGCCTTCTGTGCAGAGGTGCCAACTGGTAGTGCTTGAGCCCAAATAATATCAGTTTCAGTTGTGACAGCTGCACCGGCCTCGTGCACCCCCTGGTTGATGAAGCTGCTTCCATCCGTGAACAAAGTGGCATCCGCTTGTTTCAGAGGGGTATCCTGCAAGTCCGGCCTGCCGTTTTCTGTGACCTGCAGACGTTCCAAGAATGCCCCAGGAGACTCATCAGCTCCCTGGACTACTTCCATGGTCTTGGATAAATTCATGGGTTTTCATGCAGCTCCCTTAATGCCCGCGAGTAGATGCCAATGAAAGTTGTCCAAAGCCTGCCTGCACCTCTCGGGAGAATTGGGTTCCCAGTTTGGTCTGCTGGTAGAGAAGACTTCCTCCAACCAGTCTCTGGCCTCCTCTTCAGGCTGACCAGTGGAGGAGAGAAAATGCTTTCGCATTTCTCTGCGGATACGGTCCCTCCCCTCCGCAGTAAAAAGGGTGAAGAAGATTTGCTGACAGTCATCTCAGGTAGGACGATGGGTCTGAAGTATGGATTCCACCAGAGAGGTCAGAGCCCGGAGTTTTTCGGAAAATGGCGGGTTCTGAGCTTTCCAATTATACAAGTCAGAGGTGGAAAATGGGACATCAACCAAAAAAGGGACAGCTCGCTCACTGCCTGGCAGGGGGTGGTGCCTCCCTCAAGGGGAGGAGTGGGGCAGCCTCCTCTGGCCAAGACCGCAGTTGGGAGGCGATAGGTAGAGAGATCACAGGAGATGAGGACGAGGAGACCGAGGGGGATCCCAGGGGAGCAGGAGGCTGAGGGTCGGAGCAAAGGAGAAGTCCGGCTCAGCCAAGGAGGGGTCAGACCAGTTGTTGGGGCATGGGGTGTGACAGTCTAGGCACCCACAACCTTTGTGGTTCCAGAAATTCCAGACTGGTGGATGTTTAGCACAGTTTTTCTGTAGCAACACCTGATCTGTTTTTGACAGAAAAGACAGGACTGAGATGGCCAACCCAAATGGCTAATGAGGGATTTGGCTTCCTGAGATAGGAAGTCTGCACTTAGGACCTTGAAAAAGTTTTCACCCAATCGTCTTGGGCAATAAGGACGACGGGACATGCAAATTCAAACACTAGAGACAAACAGGACAACAGACACGAGACCTACAAATCCAGATGTTAGGAACAAAACAGGACAACTGACACTGAGGTAGATAAATGATCATGGCAGTTTCAAGGACAAACAAAGGACTGGATCCTTAGACGTAAGCCTCTAAGGTCCCCGCACACTCACACATGCGCACACACATTTATTTAGAGGCTAATACAGTTGTCGTTAACCAGACAAATTCAGTGACCTGTGGTCCTGGATTTTGGACAGGATCAATGAAGGGGTGCCCTTGTCAGGGCATGTCCCTTCCAGAAACCAGAAACCAGACAGAGCAGAGTCAGATCTGACTTACCTTCCCAGAACCCGAGACAATGGACTCTGGGCCAAATTTTGTGGGCGGCGGCAGTGGCGGTCAGTCCGTTCCTCTCTGGAGACGGTGACCTAGGGGGCCCTGGAACGTCTCAGGGGGCGCCTCCCCTATAGTTTGCCATTTGTCTGGGGAGGTCCAGAGCGAGCCTGGTCTGTGCCTGGTGGTAATATATCTCACTGGGGCCTCCAAATGTTATACCTGAGCGAGTTTAAACAGAAGCGTCATGCTCTGAGTTTGTTGAGAGTCCACTTTTAATGCCGGTGTCTGAGAGTCAACTAGAACTCAAACCTCTTGGCCACAAACAAAGGGCGGTCAACATTTTTATACCAGTTTAGGGTCGGGGGAGGTAAGAAGATTATTACAGAAGCAGAAGGAGCAGGTTAGGGGAAGGGGGGGTGCCTAACAAAAAAAGTTCTACTTAAAGCTGTTTTTCACTCAGGATGTGGGGTAGCAGTTGCACAGTTTTGCCAAGTACTGGATGTATAGGCCAGTGCACACCCTGTTTCTCAGAAAATTGGTTACAAAGATGCCAGGTGTCTCAAACCACAAGTTGTCAGAACAGAATGCTCTACATAGCTCAGGGTGGGCAACATAGCTCAGGGTGGGCAAAATGGAGTTAGCAGGACTGTTTAAAATGTATTCATTACAGCCAAGCTAGGGTATTTCACCAGAGTGGTGGAATTGCAGGCGTGAGCCACCGCACCTGGCCTGAACAAAGTTTTAATATGGAGAAACCAAGTTTTCTTAGGAAATGGAAAGACTTTTTTTTTTTTTAAATAGGGTAAGTCCTGTTTGATTTGCATCTCAAAGAGTATACAGGAGTTTCCCTAAGAGAGAAGTGGAGAAAAGTACAGATGGTCCCTGACTTACAATTTTTTTTTCACTTTACAATGATGCAAAAGTGATTCACATTCACTAGAATTCATGCTTTGAGTATCCATACAACTGTTCTGTTTCCACTTTCAGTATAGAAGTCAATAAATTACATGAACTATTTAACACTTCATTATAAAATAGGCTTTGTGTTAGATGGCTTTTCCCAATTGTAGCCTAATCTAAGAGTTCTGGACCAGATGTGGTGGCTCATGCCTGTAATCCCAGCACTTTGGGAGGCCAAGGCAGGGGGTGGGGGCGAATCACGAGGTCAGGAGTTTGAGACCAGCCTGACCAATATGGTGAAACCACGTCTCTACTAAAAATGCAAAAAAATTAGCTGGGTGTGGTGGTATGCGCCTGTAATTGCAGCTACTTGGGAGGCTGAGGCAGGGGAATTGCTTGAACCAGGGAGGTGGAGGTTTCAGCAAGCCAAAATCGTGCCACTGCACTCCAGCCTGACAGAGCGAGACTCTGTCTCAAAAAAAAAAAATCTGTCAATCATATGAGCAAAAGAACAGAAGTGAGAGGCAGAAAGGCAGCTCCAAGCCCTTTCTAGAGCAGTGCTTCTCAAATGGGAAATTTTTGCTCTCCAGAGAATATCTGGCAAGATCCGAAGATATTTTTGTTTGGCATGACAGGGGAGTATATAGAGTAGAGACTAGGGATTCTACCAACATTCTATAATGTACAGGACAGCCCTTTACAACAAAATCCTCACAACAAAATATTATGCAGCTCCAAATGACAGTAGTGCCTAAGTTAAGAAACTCTCTTCTAGGGTGTAGTAAACCTTTCCTGCTTTTTTTCTGATGACAGAAAAAAAGGCCAGGCTGGTCTTGAACTCCTGGCCTCAAGTGATCTGCCCGCAACAAGAGTGTTGAAACTTCTTCCAAAAAAAAAAAAAAAAAAAACAGCTTGCAGTAAAGGAGCCAGCCAAAACTCACCAAAACCAAAATGGCGATGAGAGTGATCTCTGGTCATCCTCACTGCTATAGTCTCACCAGGGCCACGACAGTTCACAAATGCCATGGTAACATCAGGAAGTTACTCTATATAGTCTAAAAACGGGAGGCATGAATAATCCACCCCTCGTTTAGCATATCATCAAAAAATAACCATAAAAACTTGCGCCCAGTCAGCCCTCAGCGCTACTCCATCTATGGAGTAGCCATTCTTTTATTCCTTTACTTTCTTAATAAACTTGTTTTCACTTTCCACTGCGAACTCGGCCTGAATTCTTAATTGCGCGAGATCCAAGAACCCCGTCAGGTCTGGATCGGGTCCCCTTCCGTGTAACATATTTCTGGCAACCCAGATGGGGCTGTAGTGCACAAAGACTATCTTTGGGTAAGTGCTGGGGTCCTGTAACAGAATTGTGGGTCACGTGGTATACGGGATGTTTTCCATTTGCCCCTCTGATCCACTGTCTCTTCCTCCTTGCTCTGGCCCCAGGAAACTGACCTTTATGATCTGCTAGCAATGAATTTCCTTTCTCTCTGACTTCTTGTTGGATTTGGCCGCTGGAAGATGCCAGCAGGAAAGCGGAGGGTGGGAAGAGAGTGCGATCTGGGCATTTATTCTCCCGGCTCCCATCCTGCTGGGCCTCTGTGGGTTGGCTGCATTCCTCCACGGAGGAGCTCTCCTATTGCCCCTGCTATTCTTCCTGCGTTCTGCAGTTCTGATCACCATTCCCTCTCTTTGACCCTTCAGGCCTAGGGGCAGCAGTGTAGTCCCCCAGGTTCCCCTGCTATTGCTACCTTTGTTGCTTTTTAAGGTTGCCATTAACCCTGCCCACATTTTGGTAAATAGTTCTTTTATTGAATTGTCCTCAATTACCCAGGGTGACAGCTCATGTGGTTTCCTGCCAAGCATTGAGTAGAACATATGATATGTGTATTTTCAACTTTACTAGGCACTGATAAATCAAACTAACCTTCCAGTCTCAATCTCTTCCAGGAAACTTGCTGATGAAATCTTAGATATTTTCCAACACTACTAAAATATGATTTTCTTGCTTTTTTCCATCAGAAATCTCTGCTCTAGTCTGACTGGCCTAGTCACTGGTTTGTGAGCATGCCTTTGCTGTTAGGTCTTCTTGAATAAAATATTCTTCCTTTTATTTTCTCTTTTTTTTCTTTTGAGACAGAGTCTCTCTCAGTCGCCCAGGCTGGAGTGCAGTGGCATAATCTTGGTTCACAGCAACCTCTGCCTCCTGGGTTCAAGCAATCCTCCTGCCTCAGCCTCCCAGTAGCTAGGATTACAGGCGCCCACCACCATACCCGGCTAAATTTTTGAATTTTTAGTAGAGATGAGGTTTCACCATGTTGGCCAGGCTGGTCTCAAACCCCGACCTCAAATGATTCGCCCGCTTCGGCCTCCCAGAGTGCTGGGATTACGGGCACGAGCCACCATGCCCGGCCCTATTTTCCCATTTTTTTCATACTGTGATCATCCAAGCCCCTCCACTTACCCTCTCCCTCCCACAGCTTCCTGTGAAGGAATCTTAACTGCTTCATAAAATCATTCAAACTGCTGAGGGAACTAATTTAGCACTTACTGCCTCCCACTGCCCCATTCCCTGGGCACTCTGCTTCTCTAAACCTCTTACATAAGTGCTTTTCATTATTAATGAGTTTTCCTGTGTATATATCTATCTAATGTCTTTCATTACACTATAATTCTCTTAAATGCAACCGAGCAACTGACTTCTGGCTCCCTCTCTCTGTATGTATTTTTAGTATTCCCAATATCACTGCAGTTACCTTTTTAGTATTCACCCATATTACCTGACTGTTGTTAACAGAGAGGTGCTCAATTAGTATTTTAAATGAAGCACTAAATCCATTTACTGCACTAACATCAATAACCAACAGTTAGTAGTAACATATAATCTGACAACCCGAAATCTTCTGTGCAGTTCTAAATAGATATAACTTTAATTTTCATGTCACTTTAATTTATTATGTCACATGTATCCTGTTTAATGGCCTGTTTGAGTTCAGAGAAGAGTACACTACAGTAGTGCATTAATTAATGCCTGTGAATTTACTGCAGGTATCAAACTTCCTTTAAAATAAAAATATTCATATTCTCATTAGAAAACAATTGTTAGCAATGAAAACAGTGGTGATCCCCAGCCAAGTTAGTTAGTAGGAATCAAGGGCCTTCTATTTTCCACCTGCCCCAATGTGAGAATCTGACCTTTCTTTTTGGACTTTGAAGTATCTGTTAATATTTCACAGGCATCATAAGGGAAATTGGCACAAAATAAATACGTCCATATTTAACTCCACAGGGGGAAAAAAGACAAAGAGAAATTAAGTTTCTCTACATGAAAATAGGAAGAGAAGTATTTTTCAGGAGTTTGCCTAAGCGAAAAGAAAGAAAAATAGTCCCTCGACTTTCATAGCAACCCCCAAATGCTACAAAAATCACCATCACCACCAATCTCTATATAACATATATTCAGGGTACAAAATATCCTGGGTATTTATGGGACGCAAAATAATTTTCTCCCTTTTTTAACATTGGGCTTTAAGTGGTTTTTTTTTGTTTGTTTTGTTTTGTTTTTTTAATGAATCTGTGAGGACCACTGCAATTGCATTTGTTAGAAGATACTCAGAGTAGCAAGTAGATTCTAGAGGTGTGAGCCAGGAGCCATGCCTCATGCCTGTAATCCCAGCACTCTGGGAGGCTGAGGCGGGTGGATCACCTGAGGTTGGGAGTTTAAGACCAACCTGGCCAACATGGTGAAAACCCCTCTCTACTAAAAAAACACAAAAATTAGCTGGGCGTGGTTGTGGGCGCCTGTAATCCCAGCTACTCTGGAGACTGAAGAATGAGAATAGCTTGAAACCAGGAGGCAGAGGTTGCAGTGAGCCGAAATTGCATCATTGCACTCCAGCTGGGTGACAAGAGCAAAGCTCAGTCTCAATAAATAAATAAATAAATTCTAGAGATGTGTTATCAGGATGCATTAGGTTGCAAATAACAGAATGCTTGATTAAAATAGGTTCCTACTATCTAAAGTGTAGTCCTTGGGTCAGCAACATGGCATTATTTCAGTTTGACAGTTTCAGAGTTTGCCACACCCCAGACCTACTAAATCAGAACATGCATTCTAACAAGTCCCCCAGGTGATATGCACATTAAAGTTTGAAAAGCACCAGCTCAAAGGAAAAAAAAAGGGATTATTATTTCACAGATCAAGGAATCTGAAGACAGGCAATTCTGGAATTGGTTAATCAGTTGCAAAATGATGTTGATAACTCAGCTGCTTCTCAACTTCCTGCTTTGGCAACCTCAATGTGTTGCCCTTTGTGCTCAGAGGTAACCCTTCATTCTAACAAAATGGCTGCCATAGCTCCGACCATTCACATCTTCAGGAAAACTGTATTCAGAGGCATGAGGGGCAATCTCTTCTTGTGCTTCTAATTTTTTTTTTTTTAAAGACAGAGTCTCATTCTGTTGACCAGGCTGGAGTGCAATGGTGCAATGTTGGCTCACTGCACTTCTACCTCCCGGGTTCCAGTGATTCTCCTGCCTCAGCCTCCCGAGTAGCTGGGATTACAGGTGTGTGCCACCACGCCTGGCTAATTTTTGTATTTTTAGTAGAGACAGGTTTTGCTATGTTGGCCAGGCTGTTCTCAAACTCCTGACCTCAAATGATCCACCTGCCTTGGCCTCTCAAAGTGCTGGGATTACAGGCATGAGCCACCACACCCAACTTATAAATACTCTTTATGAATAACAGAGTGGTAGAAGAAAAGAAAGATTACAGGAGGTTAAAGACAGAATGAATAGTGAGAAAATGAAAGTAGTCAATACAATTTTTTTTTTTGAGACAGAGTCTTGCTCTGTCACCCAGGCTTGAGTGCAGCGGAATGATCTTGGTTCACTGCAGTCTCTGCCTCCTGGGTTCAAGCAATTCTCTTGTCTCAGCCTCTGGAGTAGCTGGGATTACAGACGCACGCCACCCTGCCTGGCTGATTTTTGTATTTTTAGTAGAGATGGAGTTTTGCCATGTTGGCCAGGCTGGTCTCGAACTCCTGACCCCAGGTGATCCGCCTGCCTCAGCCTACCAGAGTGCTGGGATTACAGGCATGAGCCACCGCGCCCCACCACAAACAATTTTTGAAGTTGTAAGAAAAAGAGAGAAATAGAGTGAGGGTTAATGAGTAGCTCCAATGAGGGAAGGTGATATTTTTTCCTCCCCACCCATAGCACAAATCTGAGATTGTCCAAAGGAGAATGAGTCCCTGAAAGGAGAATGAGGGATGTCGTTAGCAAGGAAAGAGGCAAGCCTTGGATGAAGGACAGGCAAGTTATCTGTTGAGGAGAGACATGTGGAGTGGATTATGGGGTGGTGGTCCTAGAAGCATTGTCTCCAGACCAGCAGAAACACCTAGGAACTTGTTAGACATGCAGATTCCCAGGCCACGCCTCAGACCTACTGAATCAGATCTCCAAGGATGGGACTCAGCAATCTCTGTGTTAAAGAGCCCTGCAGGTGATTCAGACCTACACTCAAGTTTGAGAATAAATGTGCCAGGGAATTGTTCGTATTGTACCTACCCGTATGCATGCTTCTGTCATTTAAACTGTTTTCTTGAGTCAGGAAATGCTTTCCGTTTTGTTCTTATACCTGTGGGCTCAGGTAAACTCAAGACGCGGAGGCCCTGCTGGGCCTGAGGAGGGTGTATAGAACTCTGGATAGACTAGGAGATCTTGAGCGTTGGCTCTTTGTTGCTATTCTTGCTGGGCTGGTTACCTGCATTTCTTTTTTTCTTGCCCAGGCTCTCACTGAGTTCATAGACAAAGGGCCACTGATTATGTTTTCTGTCCTGTTGATGACTCTCCATTGCAAAAACATAAAAGTCTGCACCCCTTAGCATGGAAGGCCAAGCCTTCTATGATCTCAACTCTGCTCACTTCTTGAGTCTTCTACCTTGCTGCCCTGAGGGGAACCTTTTCTCTCTGGCAAGAGATCTGTGGAAGGGAACTGAGAAAAATTCTTACAGAGTCCTAGCAACATTTGATCTGCTTACATAGCTTTATTACCTGCCTACTACATGCCAGGTATGCTACAACAGACTGGGATAAAATGATACTTTACAAAGAGGCATAACATATTCTGGAAGAGAAGTCTGTTTTCATTCAGAATGCTATAACAGAATACCATAGAGCGAGAGGCTTAAAGAATAAACATTTTAAACAATAAACATACATTTTGCACAGTTCTGGAGACTGGGAAGTCCAAGATCGGGTGACTGACAGATCTGGTGTCTTGTGAGGGCACTCTTCCTGGTTTGCAGATGACTGTCTTCTCATCGTCTCCTCACATGGTGGAGAAAAAAAATCACCTCTCTTGTGTCTCTTCTTATAAGGGCATTAATATCTTTTTTTTTTTTTTTTTGAGATGAAGTCTCGCTCTGTCGCCCAGGCTGGAGTGCAGTGGCACGATCTTGGCTCACTGTAACCTCTGCCTCCTGGGTTCAAGTGATTCTCCTGCCTCAGCCTCCCAAGTAGCTGGGACTACAAGTGTGTGCCACCACGCCCAGCTAATTTTTGTATTTTTTAGTAGAGATGGGGTTTTACTATGTTGGCCAGGATGGTCTCGATCTCTTTACCTCATGATCCGCCCACCTCGGCCTCCCAAAGTGCTGAGATTACAGGCGTGAGCCACTATGTCCGGCCCAAGGGCACTAATACCATTTGTAAGGGCTCCCCCTTATGACCTAATCATGTCCTGAAGGCCCTCACCTCCTACTACCCTCACCTTGGGTGTTAGTATTTTAACATGAAATTGTTGGGGGGCACAAACATTCAGTTCACAACGCAGCCAAAGACACAAATGCTTCGGCAGCACATATACTAAAATTGGAATGATACAGAGAAGATTAGCGTGGTCCCTACACAAGGATGACACACAAATTTGTGAAGCATTCCATATTTAAGAAAAAAATATAAAAAAGAAAGAGACAGGCAGGGCATAGTGGCTCACACCTGTAATTCTTTGGGAGACCGAGGAGGGCAGATTACCTGAGGTCAGGAGTTCGAGACCAGCCTGGCCAACATGGTGAAACCCTGTCTCTACTAAATACAAAAATTAGCTTGGCGTGGTGGCTCATGCCTGTAATCCCAGCTACTTGGGAGGCTGAGGTAGGAGAATTGTTTGAACCCAGGAGGTGGAGGTTGTAGTGAGCCGAGATCAGGCCACCACACTTCAGCCTGGGCAACAGAGTGAGACTCCATCTCAAAAAATGAAAGAAAGAAAGAGAGAGAAAGGAAGGAAGGAAAGGAGGGAGGGAGGGAGGAAGGAAGGAATCAGTACCTACATTTCAGAACACAGTTTTGAAGAAAAAGTAGGAAGTGGCTGAAAGAAGGTACAGGTATGTTTTCAATGAGAGGAACAGCATAAGCAAAGACGGGGGTTGAAACAGGACAGCAATTGCTGGGACACTCAGAAGTCGGAATTTGAGAGTGGCAGATTGGGCAGCTGGAGAGGGAGATCAAGGGTAACCAACTGCTCCACTTTGCCCAGAACTGTCCCCGTTTTAGCAGTGAAAGTTCCCTGTCCCTCAGTTCTGAGCAAACCAGGATGGTTGGTCACAGTAGGATAGAAGCCAGGCTCCAGAAAGTCTTATGTGCCATGCCAAGAAGCACATACTTTTTGTTGTTGTTGATTTTTTTTTTTTGAGTTGTAGTCTCACTCTGTTACCCAGGCTGTCGTGCAGTGTCGAGATCTCAGCTCACTGCAACCTCTGCCTCCCAGGTTCACACGGCTCTCCTGCCTCGGCCTTCCAAGTAGCTAGGATTACAGGTGACCGCCACCACACCCGGCTAATTTTTGTATTACTAGAGACAGGGTTTCACCATGTTGTCCAGGTTGGTCTTGAACTCCTGACCTCAAGTAATTCCCCCAACCTTGGCCTCCCAAATTGCTGGGATTTGACTGAGAAGCACATTCTTGATCCATCAGGGTCAAGAGCCACTAAAGGTGACAGGAAGCATCTGGAAAAACATCATGGAGCTGCATTAGCAAGCATAGGGGCCACAGTGGGCCAACCCTACACAAGACAGGGGAAGGCAAAATCAGGTCTCCTGGCTTTTGCTGTCCCACTCATACAGGAAAATTAAAACATATAGACACAAAAAAGAAAAGAAAAGGAAAAAAAAATTGTTAAAGAGGGAGGAAGGCAAGGCAGGAAGGCAAGGATGGAGGATGAGACTGGAAGTCTGGAGTTCTCTGTTCATTCTTTCCACTTACTCACACAAGCTCTGGAAGCTTCAGTTTCCACATCTGTGAAACGGGATAATACCTACCTCCTTGGTTTGTTTTGATGATCAAACAACAGAGTCCATGTGAAAGAGCTTGGTACACTATAAAGCACTATATTTTACTAATAAGACCACTGTCACTCAAAATATATCCAACCACATCAATCTAGAAAGCGTAATTTTGGTTGTAATTGCATCACATTGCTTACTGATTTCAACAGTACTCCGTCATCATTAATGACTCCTGCATGTCAGCAGGCTTGAGTGGCGCTGACAACTGCTGAGAATTGCTAGGGGAAAGCCAGTCCAGATTTTTCCCCTTCTTTCCCCACATTATAAACATTTAGGCCAGGCGTGGTGGCTAACATCTGCAATTCCAGCATTTTGGGAGGCTGAGGCGGGCAGACCACTTGACGCCAGGAGTTCGAGACCACCCTGGTCAACATGGTGAAACCCCGTCTTTACTAAAAATATGAACATTAGCTGGGCATGGTGTGTGCCTGTAATCCCAGCCACGTGAGAGACTGAGGCACAAGAATCACTTGAAGCTGGGAGGCAGAGCTTGCAGTGAACTGAGACTGTGCCACGGCACTCCAGCCTGGGCAACAGAGTGAGACTCAGCCTCAAAATAAAGAAAAAAGTTAAAATTAAAATTAAAAAATAAACATTTAAACTAGGTGAAGTGGGATTGAAAAAACAAGAGCGGGGCACGTGGACAGAAAGGAATGTGAAATATTTGTTCTAGACCCCAAAATATGGGTTGATATCAAGTTGATGTCAAGTCAGATCATACCCTGTTTATGGTCTTGTCTTTTCTTTTCTTTCTTTTTTTTTTTTTTTTTTTGAGACCGAGTCTCACTCTGTCATCCATCATCCAGGCTGAGTGCAGTGGCGCAATCTTGGCTCACTGCACCTCTGCCTCCTGGGTTCAATCGATTCTCCCGCCTCAACCTCCTGAGTAGCTGAGATTACAGGTACCCACCACCACACCTGGCTAACTTTTATACTTTTAGTAGAGATGGGGTTTCACTACATTGGCCAGGCTGGTCTCAAACTCCTGACCTCAGGTGATCTACCTGCCTTGGCCTCCCAAAGTGCTGGGATTACAGGTGTGAGCCACCATGCCCGGCCTGCTTGTGATCTTTTAATAATTACCTTTTGCCTGGAAATCAAAGCTCACACTTCTTTATCTGGCCTTTATTTACTTCTCTAGGTTCTTTTTTTTTTTCGTCTTTTTTTTGGGACAGGGTCTCGCTGTGTTGCCCAGGCTGGAGTGCAGTGGTATGATCATGGCTCACTGCAGCTTCAACCTCCTGGGCTCAAGTGATCTTCCTGCTTCAGCCTCCTGAGTAGCTAGGACTACAGACATGTACCGCCGTGCCTGGCTAATGTTTTATTTTTTTGTGTAGAGATGAGGTCTCTTTATGTTGCCCAGACTGGTCTCAGACTCCTAGACTCAAGCGATCATCCCAGCTTGGCCTCCCAAAGTGCTGGGATTATAGGTGTGAGCCACTGCACCTGGCCTCTAGGTTCTCTTTAGTCCTTTGCTCTTGTGTAGCTTACGTTCCAACCACAACAAACTGCTAGCCATGGTGGAAGTTGTTGTTATTGTCCACCTGCTCTTGTCGCTTCTTTGTCTGACCTTCCTCCTGGCATATACCTCCTTGGACACCCACTGTGAGTTCAGATGCTACCTTCAACTGAAATCGACTTTGGCTTCTTCGGACACAATCAGACACCTGTGAGCCTATAGCATGTTGGGCACTTTTCTAGAATAGGGGAGAATATCGTGTAGCAGAAGAGCATTGGGTTTTTGATCACACTCCAGCTTTTAAGCCCAGATCTACCATTGTCTTCTTTGGATGAGGTGTTAGAGAAGCACCAGTGTGGATTGTGAAGAGCGTAGATTCTGGAGCCAGACAGCCTGGCTGTGGGACCTTGGACAAGTTACCTAAACCCTTGGTCCCTCGGCACCCATGGATATAAAACAAGGGTGATTATATTACAGCCCTCCTCAAAGGATAGTTGTGAAAGTAAAATGAGTTAATAAAAAAAATAAAATGAGTTACATAAAAAGAAAAACTGAGGGCTGGGTGAGGTGGCTTTTGCCTGTAATCCCAGCACTTTGGGAGGCTGAGGTGGGTGGATCACCTGAGATGGGGAGTTCAAGACCAGCCTGACCAACATGGTGAAACCCTGTCTCCACTAAAAATACAAAAATTGGCTGGATGCAGTGGCTCACGCCTGTAATCCCAGCACTTTGGGAGGCCAGGGTGGGTGGATCACATGAGGTCGAGAGTTTGAGACCAGCCTGACCAACATGGAGAAACCCTGTCTCTACTAAAAATACAAAATTAGCCAGCCGGGCATGGCATAGCCCATGCCTGTAATCCCAGCTACTTGGGAGGCTGAGGCAGGAAAATTGCTTGAACCCGGGAGGCAGAGGTTGTGGTAAGCTGAGATCACATCATTGCACTCTAGCCTGGACAAGAGCAAAACTCTGTCTCAAAAAAATAAAAATAAAAATAAAGGTGGGTGTATTGGCGCATGCCTGTAATGCCAGCTACCTGGGAGGCTGAGGCAGGAGAATTGCTTGAACCTGGGTGGTGGGGGCTGCAGTGAGCCGATACCGCAGCACTGCACTCCAGCCTGGGCAACAGAGGGAGACTTTGGTCTCAAAACAACAACAACAAAATAAATTAGAAAATAAACAAATAAAAATACTGAGAACAGGCTCTGACACATGCTTCTCTGCTCTTGTTATTAATCTCGCAGTTTCTTCTTTTGTGAAAAGGGAATAACACTTACTGGTGTGAGCGGATATGAAGATGACGGGAGATAAGCAGGAGTGCTTGATGTAGAGAAGGACTCTTTTTCTTGCCCTTTACCTCTTGCCCTTGGAAGTCTAATTCTTTATTTATAGGTATTTCCATGCACCACCACACCCGGCTACTTTTTTATTTTTATTTATTTATTTATTTATTTATTTATTTGACTGAGTCTTACTCTGTCACCCAGGCTGGAGTGCAGTGGTGCGATCTCAGCTCACTGTAACCTCAGCCTCCCAGGTTCAAGGGATTCTCTTACCTCAGCCTCCCAAGTAGCTGGGATTTCAAGCTCATGCCACCACGCCCGGCGAATTTTTTGTATTTTTAGTAGAGACAGGGTTTTACCACGTTAGCCACGATGGTCTCAATCTCTTGACCTTGTGATCCGCCCGCCTCAGCCTCCCAAAGTGCTGGGATTACAGGCATGAGCCACTTCGCCCAGCCCAATTTTTAATTATTTTGTAGAGACGAGGTCTCACTGTTTCTTGGCCTGATCTCAAATCCCTGGGCTCAAGAGATTCTCCCATCTCCACCTCCCAAAGCACTGGGATTGCAGGCATGAGCCATTGCACCTGGCCAACTCTTTTGTGGGGACCGTTTAGTCTGTTGTAGGATGCTTAGCAACATCTCTGCCCTCTACCCACAAGATGCCAGTAGCATCTCCCACCCCCCAGTTCCAGCAACCTAAAATGTCTCTGGACTTTGCCTAAAGTCAGATGGCTGGGGGGTGCAACATCTCAGAATCACACATCTAGGGAATCTGCTTAAGTGCTTTCACATAAAGTAAATCTTAGTAGAATTGATTTTGTTCTCTTTATCTCCAAGGCAAAAATTGGGTTTATATACTTCGCCTCCCAATGGAACAGATTCTGACAGTGAAGAAAAAAAAACATGTTTTCTCCCTTGACTGCAGTGTTCTCTATCTTCACTCTCAGAAATGGCAAGGACAGGCAGGGTGGGATCAGGGTCATGTTTTATTTATCTGGACAAATGCTACCAAAATAGCGATGGCATATTTCTTTCATTTCTTTTCTTTTTTTTGGGGGGGGGGAAGACTGAAAGAATTCAGTGTTTTACAATTCAAATGAAGGCTAAAAACATATCAAGCTGTGTGATTTTCTGGGAGTGAGGAGCAGAGGGATGGTTTTTTCGTGGCATAACTGCGTTAAAACTCTTCAACATCAGAAAGACTTTTTACACCGTCAAAGAAAAATGTATATGTTGAAAAGAAAGAATATGCATGCTAAAACATATTGTTACTATAAATCCTTGAATCTGAGACACAATTAACAGTGCTGCTTTACTAATAGTACAACTTTAAAACTATTTAAGCTGGGAAATTTGTTATCAGGTGACTCATACAAGTGGGGAAATCCAGTTTCTTGGTGCCAAAGATGAAAGAAAGAGATTAGGTATTTAAATGTTGAGATTCCATTCAGTCTTGTGAATGAATTAAACTAAGCTTGGATGGGGAGAAAAGAAAGAGGGTAGTTACTCATCAAGTTAAAAGATGTTAAAGAGCTCTCCTGATTTAAATGATAAAACCTTATATTTATAACACATTTATCTTTCAAATAGCATGCGTACTTTTATTTCTTTTTTATTTTGAAACATTTGCAAAGTTCAAAAAGAAAAGTTAAATGCAGTGCAAAGAACTTTTTGTTCTCAACCATTTGAGAGAGAGGACTTGGTGCTCTATCACCCCAAATATTTTTAGTGTTGTTTCCTACAAATAAAGACCTTCTCCTACCTAATCACAGTGCAACCATCAAAATTAGAAAATTAACATTGATACATGATAACCACCTAATCCTCAGATCTCACTCAAGTTTTGTCAATTGTCTCAATAAAATGTTCTCTAGCAACAGGATCCAGTGCAGAATCACACACTGCATTGAATCATTATGTCTGTCTAGTCTACTTCAGCCTGGAACAATTCCCCAGTCTTTCCTTGACTTTCATGAGCCTGATACTTTTGAAGAAGACAGGTCAGTTATTTATTTATTTATTTATTTAGAGACAGAGTCTCGCTCTGTTGCCCAAGCTGGAGTGTAATGGCACTGTCTTGGCTCACTGCAACCTCTGCCTCCCAGGTTCAAGCGATTCTTCTGCCTCAGCCTCCCAAGTAAATGGGATTACAGGCTCCTACCACCACGCCTGGCTAATTTTTGTATTTTTGTTGAGATGGGGTTTCACTATGTTGTCCAGGCTGGTCTCGAACTCCTGACCTTGTGATCTGCCTGACTCGGCCTTCCAAAGTGCTGGGATTAAAGGGGTGAACCACTGCACCTGGCAACAGGTCAGTTATTTTATAACTTGTTCCTTAATTTGGGGTTTACTGGCGTTTTCATGTGATTAGATTCAGGTGAAAGATTGAGTTTTTGGAGGAATAACATAGAAGTGATAACTGCTTTCTTCTCATTATATCTTATCAGGTAGCACAAAATATACCTAGGCTATATCGCTTTATCTACAAGTTTTTTCAAATTGTTGCAGATCTCCAAAAAAATTTTCAAAGCGCAGTCATATGGTGGCTTGGCTTCAGTCTCAAGGATCTGCTTCCAAGATGACTCACTCGGCTGTTGGAATAAGGTCTCAGTTCCTCACTACGTGGACCACTCTATAGGGCATCTTGAGTATCCTCATGCCATGGCAGCTGATTTTCCCCCCTACAGTGACTGTTTCAAGAGAACAACACAGAAACCACTATGTCTTTTATTGTTTAGCCTTAAAGTCACATGCTGTCACTGCAGTAATAGGTCAATCCTACTCAGTGTGGGAGGGGATTTCACAGGAATGTGACTACCAAGAGGTGAGAATCATTGGGAACCATGCTGGAGGTGCTCACACTCCCCCAATAAATCTCTTGCACACTGAATTCTGCCTGGGTGCCTGCTTATTGTAGGCATTAACTAACACATTTTCTTGGTAGACAGAGCTAGAATTTGTGTGTGCACATGTACACAAATACATGCACATATTCATATACATACTTACAACTATATTTATTTCTTTTTTAAAATTATTTTTATTTTTAAAAATAGAATTAGGGTTTCTCCATGTTGGTCAGGCTGGTCTCGAACTCCCAACCTCAGGTGATCTGCCCACCTTGGCCTCCCAAAGTGCTGGGATTACAGGCGTGAGCCACCGTGCCTGCCCTATTTATTTCTATACCTATCCACATATAGTGAAAATTATGCTTTTATACCAATATATCCTGCTAATATGGCATCACAGGGTCCACTCTAGTTTTCTCTGTTTCTTTATTTGTAACCCCTGTGTTTGTTGAGCTTCTTAGATATTCATGTATTTTATTAAATTTAGGAAGTTGACTGGGCACGGTGGCTCACACATGTAACGCCAAGGCAGGCAGATCACTTGAGGTCAGGAGTTTGAGACCAGCCTGGCCAACATGGTGAAACGCTGTCTCTACTTAAAATACAAAAATTAGCCAGGTGTGGTGGCACGCACTTGTAATCCCAGCTATTCAGGAGGCTGAGGCATGAGAATAGCTTGAACCTGGAAGACGGAAGTTGCAGTGAGCTAAGATCGTACCAGTACACTCAAGTCTGAGTGACAGAGTATGACTCTGTCTCAAAAAAATAATTTAGGAAGTTTTAAACTATTCTTTTTTCAAGTATTCTCTCTCCTCCTTTCTATCCCTCTTCTCCTTCTGGGATTTCTGTTATGCATATATTGATATACTTGATGGCATCCCACAATTCTCTTAGTGTCTGTTCACTTTTCTTCATTCTTTTTTTTTTCTGCTTTTCAGACTGGGTGATTTCAATTGACCTATCTTCAGTTTTCTGATTCTTCTGCCTGGTTAAATCTGCTGTTGAATATGTCTAGTGAATTTTTTATTTCACTTACTATAATTTTTAGCTTCAGAATTTCTATTTGGTTCCTTTAAATAATTTTTGTGTCTTTATTGATATTTTCTATTTGTTGAGACACTGTTCTCCTGGTTTCCTTTGGTTCTTTGTCCATGGCTTCCTTTTGTTCTTTTTTTTTTTTTTTTTTTTTTTTGATAGAGTCTCACTCTGTTGCCAGGCTGGAGTGCAGCAATGCGATCTTGGCTCACTGCAACCTCTGCCTCCTGGGTTCAAGCAATTCTCCTGTCTCAGCCTCCTGAGTCGCTGGGACTACAGGTGCATGCCACAACACATGGCTAATTTTTGTATTTTTAGTAGAGATGGGGTTTCACCATATTGCTCAGGCTGGTCTCGAACTCTTGACCTCAGGTAATCTACCTGCCTCAGCCTTTCAAAGTGCTGGGATTACAGGTGTGAGCCACCACTCTGGCGAGCTTCATTTAGTTCTTTGAGCATATTTAAGACAGTTGATTTGAAGTCTTTGTCTATTAAGTCCAATGCCTATGCTTCCTCAAAGACTGTTTTTGTTCATTTTTTTCCTATGAACAGAGCACACTTCATTGTTTTTTGCATGCCTCATAATTTTTTCTTGAAAAGTCATTTTGAATATAATGATATGGTAACTCTGGAAATAAAATTCTCCCTGTCCCAGGATTTGTTGTTGCTCACTGTAGGTTGCAGTTGTTTGTTTAGTGACTTTTCTAAACTATTTTATACAATTCTTTGAATTGTGTGGTCTCTGTTTTTTAGCATAATAGTCAGCTAATGATTTATCAAAGATTTTCTTAAACTCCTAGAGGAAAAAAAGAAAAAAGTATTATGAGGTCTTTGCAAATTGGCTCTGTGTTGGTGCCAATACTTCAACGCTCAGCCACATCATTTATTATTTATTTATTTATTTATTTAGAGACGAAGTCTCACTCTGTCTCCCAGGCTGGAGTGCAGTGGCGCGATCTCGGCTCATTGCAACCTCTGCCTCCAAGCAATTCTTCTGCCTCAGCCTCCCTGGGACTACAGGTATACGCCACCACACCCAGATAATTTTTGTATTTTTTAATAGAGACAGGATTTCACCATATTGGACAGGCTGGTCTTGAACTCCTGACCTTGTGATCTGCCCTCCTCGGCCTCCCAAAGTGCTGAGATCAGAGGCGTGAGCCACTGTGCCCAGCCAACTAGCCACACCATTTATAACTCTGCCTTAGTCTTCACTTCTTACTTGTGCTAAACCTAAAGATCAGCCAGAGGTGAAGCTTATGGTGTTCTCAGATCTTTTCTGAGGCTGTATCCTGGCCTGCACATGATGACAGCCTTCTTGATTCCCTTATATACCCATGGACTTTTCAGAGCCCTTATTCCTCAAGTATATCAATCCCTAGGTTTTTCTTCTCATGCTTTCTACAAGTCAATTTTTTGCCACAACTGTTATCTTTTGCTCTAGGCACCTGGGGTTTATTCATTGGCTGTCCAATGTTTTTGAGAAAACTCTTCCACACAGCAATGTTTCTATATTGAGAGAGTTTTGATTTAAGTGAAACAAAGGCAAGTACCCTGCATCAGTCCCCTGAGGAAGCCCCCAAACAGATTAAAACATACAAACACAATTTCTCAGGAAAAAGATTTCCTCCATTCCCTTCTGATATAGTTTGGATATTTGTCCCCACCCAAATCTCATGCTGAAATGTAATCCCCAATGTTGGAGTTGGGGCTGAGTGGGAGGTGTTTGGGTCTTGGGGTCAGATTCCTCATGAATGGCTTGGGCTATCCCATTGGTGATAAGTGAGCTCTTGCTCTGAGTCCACATGTGATCTGGTTGTTTAAAAGTGTGTGGGACCTCCTCTCACTCTCTTGTTCCTGCTCTCACCATGTGATGTGTCTGCTCCTGCTTCACCTTTGGTGATGAGTAAAACGTTTCCTGAGGTCTCCCAAGGAGCAGATGCTGGTGCCATACTTTCCACATAGCATGCCGAACTATGAGTCAATTAAACCTCTTTTCTTGTAAATTACCCAGTCTCAGGTATTTCTTCATAGCAATGCAATAATGGCCTAACACACCTCCCAAACTGGGAACCTGGACTGGGAGCATGGGCTGCTGTCTTCTAGACTGCTGCTGCCCTGGGCAAGGGTAGATAAAACATGACAAACCTCTCCTACCGTGATTCAGTGCCCATTCTCCTTATTAAGCCTTAGCTTGGTTGCTGTAAACATTTGACTATCTTCTAGAGTTCTAATAAAGTTGTTTCTCTGACTTTTGCCAGTTTTTCCAGTGTTTCTGCAAAGGAAGAGAGTTCCCTACTCCACCATTTCGTTGCCATTGGCACCAATATATCTTTGTTGTATTTGTAACTTCCTTCTCCAATAGTTGGAAGCTCTGATTCCATTATCCTTAATAGTTTAATTAATAGATTAATCCTTCTGGATGTAACGTGTATATATATATATATTTTAGAGTCTCACTCTGTTGCCTAGGATGGAGTACAGTGGAGTAATCTTGGCTCACTACAACCTCTGCCTCCCAGGTTCAAGTGTTTCTCCTGCCTCAGCCTCCCGAGTTACAGGTGTCTGCCACTGTGCCCAGCTAATTTTGTAGTTTTTAGTAGAGACAGGGTTTCACCATCTTGGCCCCGCTGGTCTTGAACTCCTGACCATGTGATCTACCTGCCTCGACTTCCCAAAGTGCTGGGATTACAGGCATGAGCCACCGCGCCTGGCTGGATGTAACCAATATTCTAACACTGCCATCATCCTCTCCCCTAAATGGACTCCCTCCTCTGTTTTCTCTGCCTCCGATTCCCTTTTCCAGGTTACCCTCTACTGCAGATATTTTTTCATCCTGTTTGGGACAAATGTAAGAAATTTAATGTAGAGTGTTTATTTTTTATGTTTTAATAAACTTTACAGGGGCTTTATATAACTGATGTTGAAAAAAGAAAAAAATATTATTAGAAACAAAGTATACTTATTTTCTAATTATAGTGAATTGTTCTTAGGCATCCCATGTGGTATTTTCATGGTGTAGCTAGGAATAAGTGTTATTCCCATTGAAGGATGGAAAAATAGATGGGCCAGGTGCAGTGGCTTATGCCTGTAATCTCAGCACTTTAGGAGGCCAAGACGAGTGGATCACCTGAGGCCAGGAATTTGAGACCAGCCTAGCCAACATGGCAAAAGCCTGTCTCTACTAAAAAATTAAAAAAATAAATAGCCAGGCAAGGTGGCGTGTGCCTGTAATCCTAGCTACTTGGGAGGCTGAGACATGAGAATCGGTTGAACCCTGGAGGTGGAGGTTGCAGGGAGCCAAGGTCACACCACTGCATTCCAGCCTGAGTGACAGAGACAGACTCTGTCAAAAAAAAGAAAAAAAAAAAAAACAAAAAGAAAAATAGAGGCAAGACGGCCACTCTTCATGATACCCATTTACCCACAACATTTCTGGTAGGCAGGTATAGCAGCACCCTCTGTGCTATTAAGAGGATCCTATAATGTGTCCTTTGTCAACTCCCTCTTCCATTCTCAGCTTTTCCAAACCTTTGTCACTTTCCTGACCTCCTCTTCCACCACCATATTCTTTCTTACTTCACTCTGAACGTAGACTTTGCTTTCTGTTTTTAGGAAAATGAAGGCAATCAAATCTTGTCTCCACTATCCCTTTCCCATGAAACCTATTTATAACTACTGGGGGCAGATTCAGGTTTTGTAGTGCTGAGCATATAAAACTGGGGAAATTACACTAACTGCTTTATTTTTATTTTATTTATTTACTTGTTTTTTTGAGATGGAGTTTTGCTCTCGTTGCCCAGGCTGGAGCGCAATAGCGGTATCTTGGCTCACCACAACCTCCACCTTCCAGGTTCAAGCGATTTTCCTGCCTCAGCTTCCCAAGTAGCTGGGATTACAGGCATGTGCCACCATGCCAGGCTAATTTTGTATTTTTAGTAGAGATGAGTTTCCTCTATGTTGGTCAGGCTCTTCTTGAACTCCCAACCTCAGGTGATCCACCCACCTCAGCCTCCCAAAGTGCTGGGATTACAGGCGTGAGCCACTGTGCCCTGGCCTGGAGATATTTTAAAGAAAATGAATACTAAAACAATCTTCCTTTTGCAAATAGTATAAAAACATCTGACTGTGCTAAATCATTGCCATGGTCCCTCCCACGGCCTCTGGAAAGAGTCTTTGAAAGTGGAAGTAGAGAAAGGGGAGCCGAAGGTCAAGCAGCCACACTCATTCTCATCTCCTCTAGGAGTGGAAATCCTCCTGCTCCTCCTCCTCCCATCCAAGGCTGATCCATTCTGCTAGGCTCCAGATCCTCTGTGAAGTCTCTGAATCACTTTCCCCACACTCTTTCTTTATTTGATCACTTTCAGGTTATAAATATGATCATATTCCTTTCAAACTTAAAAACAAAATGAGCAATCAACCCTAACCAAGTCAACTCCCAAATTCCTTCAGCCCCAAATTCCTTTCCAGCCACCCAAGTGCTCTCTTTCCTTTAACAAGATTTTGGAAAAACCACTGCCCTCCCTCCCTGTTTCCCCTTCATTTCTCAATTCATTGCACTTTTGCTTTGGCTCTCATAGCTCTGCTGAAACTGCTCTGGCTTAAAGTCACCAGTGACTGTATTATGCACTTTATCAGTGATTTATTTTTTTTTATTTTTTATTTTTTATTTTTTTATTTTTTTTTTATTTTTTGAAAGAAAGGAAAAGAGAGGAAAGAAAGTAAGAGTGAAAGAAAGAAAAAAAAAGAATGTACGAGAGAAAGAAAGAGGAAGAAAAAGAGGGAGAGAGAACAGGATTCTTGTTCTACTACCCAGGC
>CAUYLG010053771.1:0-60966 GCA_963573385.1 Cacajao melanocephalus | reverse complement strand
GACCTGAAGCCAACCCAAATGCCCATCGATGATAGACGGGACAGGGAAAATGTGGCACATAAACACCATGGAATACTATGCAGCCATAAGAAACGATGAGTTCGTGTCCTTTGTAGGGACATGGATGAACCTGGAAACCATCAATCTCAGCAAACTGATGCAAGAACGGAAAATCAAACACCGCATGTTCTCACTCATAGGTGGGTGTTGAACAATGAGAACACATGGACACAGGGAGGGTAGCATCACACACTGGAGTTTGTCAGGGGGAAATAGGGAAGGTACAGCGGGGGGTGGGGAGTTGGGGAGAGAGAGCATGGGGAGAAAAGCCAGATATAGGTGGTGGGGAGGAAGGCAGCAAATCACACTGCCATGTGTGTACCTATGCAACAATCTTGCATGTTCTTCACATGTACCCCAAAACCTAAAATTCAAAAAAAAAAAAAAAGCATCTTAGTTATCAAAGACACAGTCGAGTACACTACTATAAAGAAGAAAAACACTATGGTAGGATCATGTTTTGAAAAGGCACTTTCTGGCTTCTGTTTGCCAGAATCAGGACCATGTCACATTATTAAAGCCAGCACATAGTACGATCGCTGGTACATGACTAATATTAATACCATCGAAGAGATAAAAATGGTTCATGACTTCTGCTAACTGGAAAGAATTTGTATTTATATGACATGAGAATCAATAAAGTTACTTAATGTTGGTAGATCATTTAACATTGGTATATCAATTAATAATCTGTCTTTCCAGGATCACACTGCACCTCAACCATTTCCCATGAGCAAATTAATAGGAACTTTGTTGTAGACTAACTTACTAATATGAATGAGCATATATTCCCAGAAAACTTCTGGGAAAATTGAAGGTGTCTGCAGTAAAAGATGCTTTTAAAAGACAAACATTTTTTAAATGGACTGTCTTCTAAACACATAGTTTTAGGAGATTTTTTTTAAAAAGGCAAAGAGAAAGAAATAGCCACTCTTCAGCAAAGGAAAAGAAGAACAAAAGTTGAAAACCGTAAAATCAGAGGTAATCTCTCTGGTGGTATGGGTAACCCATATCCACCACTAAATTAAAGAAACAAAGAAACAAAAATATTGGTCTCTAAAGTACTATACTGACAGAAAAGGGTGTCAATAAACTTGAACTCTTATAAAACACACTAATATAAAAACATTTTAAAATAACAAAACTAAAGTTAATATAAACAAGGAGTCAATTTCACACATCAAATCCTACCCCTTTCCACATTTAATAAGAATGTGTAAAACCTAGGTGAAAAAATATTTAAAATGCTGTTAAACTATTAAGAATTAATAATAGATTTGAACAAATGGAATAAACACTGTTCTTGCATAAGATTATAGAATAAAGATATTAGGTCTCTCTAAATTAGTTTATAAATACAACCTAACTCCAATAAAAATTCCAACCAGCTATTTTTGAAATTGAAGAAGGTGATTCTGGAGTTTTTAAGGAAAACCAAACATTCAAATCAATAATAGCCAGGTAAACACTGGGGAAAATAACACACAAATAATAAAACTATGGTGCAATGTTGGTATCATGGGTTTAATTTTGTCTTTCATTAATACATATTGAATTGTAACCCTTTGGAACATCAAATTATATCGTTTGGAAATAAGGTTATTGCACATGTAATTAATTAAGATCACAATGGAGTAAGTTGAACCTTTAATCTAGTACAACTGATGTCATTATAAGAAAAGATACAGAGATAGACTCACAGGGAGAATACTATGTGTTGATGGAGGCAGAGATTGTAGTAATATGTCTACATGCTAAGGAGTACCATGGATGTGTTGCTTCATCAGCAGCTAAGAGAAGGGCATGGAGCATCAACTTCTCCAATACCCTCAAAGATAGCTTGGTCCCTCCAACACTTTGATTTAGGACTTCTAGCTTCCATTTTTGTGAGAGGATAAATTTCTATTGTTTTAAGTTATCCAGTTTGTGGTACTTTGTCACAACAGCTGTAGGATCAAAAACCCTACTAATACCAAAACACAGTGTAAATATTTGCTGTAATGAAAACAGTATACTACTGGCACATGGAGATATATATATACACACATATATACATATACATATACATATATATATATATTAATCTGTTATCTATCTATGAAAATTGAGTAACTGACACAACAATCATTTGAAATCACTGGAGAAAAAATGAGCTATTAAATAAGTGGTGCCATGACATCTGACAGCCTTTGAAAAGTAGATAAAATATCTCATACCATACAAAAACTCCAAATGAATTAAGTGTCTCAATGAGAAAAATATTAAACCATAGATGACTAGAATAATGGGTGAGTGAATTCCTCTTTAAATGTGAAACAGTTAAAGTCTTTGTAATATGACTAAAAATCCAGACAATATATGATTTGCTGTGGCTACATAAATAATTAAAAACATTTGCAAGACACAAGTAGCATAAGTAAAGTCAAAAGGTAATTGACAAACTAGGACAAAGTATTCAAAACATACTATAAACAAAGAGATTTTATTGCTAATAGATAAAGAACTCAAAAAGTGAAGGAAGTAAAGATCAAAGATCCAATATGAAAATACATATCTACAACCTTGTTGAATTTTGCCAGTTATCTTAGTCTCATGTTTTTGGTGTGAAAAGAGTGATTGCTGGTAAAGGCTTTTGGCCACAAAGACCATATTTTAACATTGAATCAAAGTGAAAGATGAATTTGTCAAGAAAACTTTTAATAGAAATAAAGCCCCATAATTATACTAATGCTAATTGTAAATCACATTAGCATAAGCAAAAGAAGTCAGAGATGCTTTAAAGGGCAGAGACAAAGAGAGAAGTTGCTTGAGAAAACAGGAGTGTGAATTTAATATATAAAACCAAAGGTGGTGTGTGTGTGTTTGTGCTCGTACATGTGAAATGTTTACATCTGACAGCTTTTATAGATATGTATCATATATATCTTCTAATGGACAGTCATATAAATTATGAATTTATTAATCTAAGAGAGGAGTTCAGTCATATTGACCAGCATAAATTTTAGGCCAAATGTAGAATATTTAGTGACTTTTGATGCTATCAATATTCCCTTAATCCCAACTATGAAATTAATTCTTTTCTATTCTTTAAAGTCTGTTGTAATATCAGCTCACACACACTAAATGTTACTTGACTGATTATGGCTTAGAAGACTATCTGAAGGGCATTTTCATCATGCAAGGTATTTGAAGTATGAATGTCATAGGTCAGATATTTGAGAGACAATATGGAGGCTCTCAGATCTTCCAAGAAGTATTGAGAACCATGTTATGCTATAACCTTACTCCGGAGAAAAGATGCTTTGTGCACATTTAGTTTAACCCAAAGGATGATTATACATATCAACTGCTTTATTTTTCAATCTACATGAAGAATGAACAGTTGCTGAGTCATATTATCTTTCCTTCAACCACCTTTGCTCTATTTTAATTTAAAAATTTTAATTTTCCCTATTGTTTGTAGCTAATTAGATTAAATAATATCCACTTAGCAATTTTTAAAGAAAATGAATTTTGACAAGTGTCACAAAAGGTTTCACATCATAAATGAAATAGATTTCATTCTTCAATTTTCTATGCTAATTTGCTTCCTAATCAGCTTGTCCGTGAAAATTGCCCCAGTTGCTCTACTTATGGCTAATTTTGTCAGATCATCTCTAAAGATCATCTCTAAAATGACACTATAATAATGACATTTAAAACTAGACTGTTATTCAATGCTAGAATCACAAAAAGGCTATCAATTTCACTTCTCTAAAGCATTTATATTTTTGGTTATTAAAATAATGTGAAGATGAGTATATTAAAAGAAACTATACAAGCTTCTGATCCCACAAAACTTGGCTAAATTGCCAGAATTAAAACTAAAGACTAAAGAACTGTATATAACATCAACGTAAATGGTTTACTTTTTTCTCCTGCCAAGATTTTATTCACTTTGCTGCTTATCCTCAGAACAGAAATAAGTTTAAAGAAAACAGGTTTAAAATTTCTTCCTGATACTTATAACAGTATAAGATTACTCTTTGAAATGAGGAGATAGTACATATGTGTGTGTATGTGCATGTGTGTATAATAAAAATTCAAAATGTTAGGATCAAAATCTTTATTTGTAACTTTTATTCTCCAGTGGATATAAAGTATTAAGATAAGCAATTGGCATTCCTTTTTCCTCTAATTTTTATTTGTTGCAGTAAGCAAACTTAGCAAATTATCCCCTTAAAATTTTAAGTGTATTATACAATATAATTAACTATAGGCACATTATTACACGAGAGATCTCTAGAACTTACTCATCTTACATAACTGGAACTACATCCCTTAACTCAGTATGATGGAGGAAAGGCTTCTGGGAAAGTCCACTGCTCTCTGTATAGTGAAGGATTGCACTTGCCTGAAAAGGAGAAATTACTTTAATATTATACTGCATACTGTGAGAGCACTGAGATTGCTTCTTTCCCAAGTTTGAGTCTGAACATTGCAACTGACAAAATGCAAGATCTTATGATTGTTTCCTTCTATCTTTAAAATAGACATAATAGCGACTGACTCTCAGAATTATTGTGAGGAGAGGAAAGTTATTAAACATAAAAGTTTTGTTTTGTTTTTAAACGTGGATTACTAAACAAATGTAAGTTAATGTATTTTATCAGAATTATATCTGATACTTTACTGATGGATAATATTCTTTATGATATCCTAGTAGACAATTAAAACTTGACTAAATGCTTGCTTTTTCTGGTGTAATGGTAACAATGTTGTTGCTTGAGAGAACAAGGAAGAATGATACTGATAAGGAGATTCAGACCCATGATAATGACTTAAAAACTAATACTTGTTTACATGAACATCCATAGATTATATATTAGACTACAGATAAGGGAACTTTTTCACTTCCAACTCTGTAACTTATTTGCATATCTCTGGACCTCAGTTTTCTTCAAATGTAAATAACCAAAGGAGACACTAGTTTGTTTTCAAATTAAACAAGATAGTGACCAATGGACATTCAAGGAGAGCCAATATGAGAATGTAATCTAGGCTTCAGGGACCCCTATCTACCCCACTTCAGTCAAAATGGTTCTACTTTTATCTTCTCCAGTGTCATGAGGGATTTACTCTACAGAAATAATTCAAAATATAAAAATTTAAGAATCCTTGTGGCTTTTATCTTCTATAATAAGAAAATTCTATATAAAGCTCTGATGTAGAAAACTGAAACTCCACACAGGAGTTTCACACAGACAAGTATAGTGATAGTATTACTTTCAACCAAAATAATATAAAATCTTAGTCTGTATGATTTACTATTGTGGTATATTGAGTGTATATTCAGATAGATGATATGCTTATCTCTCCTCAAGTGCTAGATTTTATATTGATGACAATAAGGTAGTGCTATTTAGGAAAAGTCTGAAATATTCTACAGACAAAGAAGTCAGGAAAGACCTACATACATTAAAATATCAGTCAAGAGAAGGGGAACAGGTAAATAACAAGACTACACAGAAAAATATAGGAATGTCATGTAATATAGGTTTAAGTCAGCAAGATCTGGAGTCCAGGTGGAAAGAGGATTAGTGACCTCTTTCAGAATCTCTCTAGCATGGAATCTAGTTGTAGCAGCTGTGATCTCAGATAGGTAGAAAAATGGTGTTATTGGGTGGAAAAAGTAAAAGAAGTGAAATTTTGTTGGCGAATATGCTTTCTACTTTGCACTGATATCTTTGACCTTTCCTAAATGAAAAATATTGACAAAACAGCAACTAATATCTAAGGTAATTTTTTTTTCTTTTTTTTTTCCAGTAAAATGTGACTAAAAGACAAGCATTTGGGATACATAACAGAAGTCATTAAAAAGAGGTATGATGAATATGATGAACTTAGAATGATACTGATCTTCACAATGAAGCATAAAGTTAAAAGCAGATAAACACTGAACTTTCAAAATTCCTTATATTATATAGATTTAATTTGAATGTGAATATTTTGTGGACTTAAAGGAGACAAATTGCTTTTTATGGCCCCTAGCAAGTGTTTAACAAGTGTAAGAGGCAACTGGGAAGAAAAAAATTAATAAAATTTAGAATTTTTAAAATGTTTCCTCTTCCATCATAAACTAAGTACCTACTTATGCCAACCTCTGGAATAGGGAAAACATGAGGAATTAAAGGTTTTACCTGCTCCTGAACAGCATAGAGTCTAAAACAAGCTTGTCTAACCCCCAGCCCATGGGCTGCATATGGCTTAGTAGAGCTTTGAATGCTACCCAACACAAGTTTGTAAACCTCCTTGAAACATTATGAGCATTTTTGGGGAATTATTTTTAAGCTCATCAGCTATTGTTAGTATTAGTGCATTTTATGTGTGGCCCACGACAATTTTTCTTCTTCCAGTGTAGTCCACGGAAGCCAAAAGATTAGACACCCCTGGTCTAAAGGATAGGAAAAGAAGATAAATGAAATTTAATATGTTAAGCTACACAATAAAAAAATAAAAAAATGCTATGTTAGCATATATGAAAAATACTTTCTCCAGTATTCATCTGACATCATTTAAAATTTTATAGGTCAGAGGACTTTAAAGGTTCGTATTTAAATGTAGACAAGATTTTAGCTGGCTACTCTAAAGTGAAAAATCAGTTGGATATAAATAAACGCCTTACTCTCTGACTGGCTTCAACAGCATGGTGTATGTCATATTGTAAAAAAGCCCACTGGAAGTTTTAAGATAACAGCGTGTACTTTGGTCACAGATGAACTGATTGCCCTGTCTTCAAACGAGTATAACTTCTATTGGAATTCATAATTAAAAATAATCACATTAAGACTATATTAATTTGAGTATAAATTAGAAATAATTTTAAGTAGTAATATAATAGAAATTCCTTATTTCACTTTCTCTTTGAGTAATTAGTTGAATTTTCTTTCTTTTTTTTAAATACAGAAGGCAAACTTTCTAGTAATTGGCATTATGTGAGTAATAATAAATCTGTGTTCTAATATAAAAATTGCAGAAACGGTTTTAGAACATTAAAGTTAAGGATTTTTCAAATCTATTTTTTTAACGTACATGCCAGGATATAATTCTTTATTGGCAGAATTTGAAATCCGTGACAGAGTACCCTTTACCAATTAGAATAACAGATAAGTTCCAGCATGTAGACCAATGTTGTCTAGTCATTTTCCTAATAAAACAAAGATGTTTGCAATATGATTTGGGTGAGTTCTAATTCAATTAGTAATCTGTGATTATGACTGCCTTTTAATCCCAATTCGTGGCATGGCAATAAGGTGCTTATTAGGAGATCAGTGATGCTCAAAATGACACATGGTTTGAATGTCAGGTGTGGCCACATATTCCTTGGATGTCACCAAAATTTGTATATTACATTATTTCCTCCAGCCACAGACCATATATGAGATGGTACCTGTATATTTTTCCTTACTTAGTCTTTTCAGGTTGGAGGATTGGGATAACTTGATTTAATGAGCTTCTTTAAATTGTGACTTCTTTAGACATGATAGTAGGTAAAGTATTAACTTGATCTCTTCTTCATTTGTAATACATAAAGAAAAAACTTCTGGAAGTAAAATCAGAACAATTTTCATTAATGTATTTACAATCCTCTGTACTAAGGTTTTGTAAAATCAGAGAAACTAACTACTCTTAAACAAAAAGACCATTGCTTTCTTTTCTATTTGTCCTTATATAATGCTTTTGTGTTTTGGATAGTGTCTTTGATCCAATTATGAAATTCAGTCTTCTAAATACAGTTATCTGTCAGTATGCCCAGGGAATTGACTCCAGAACCTCTGTGTAGACTAAATTCCATACACACTCAATCCCACAGGTGGCCCTATGGAGCCACTTAAATGCTAATATGGCCCTCTGCACATGTGGGGTTTGCATCCCATGGATAGTATATTTTCAATCTCTGTTTGGTTAGAAAAAAATCATGTATAATTGGACCCTTGAATTTCAAACCCGTGTTGTCTACTGTAGTCATCTGTTCATGCAAAACAAAACAAAACAAATGAAACAAAAAACAAAACATAGACATACTTTTTTCCCAAAGTAACTCATTCACTTACCACAAAAGCTTAGAAAGAAAGAAAATAGAAGTATATCTGTGTACAAGTTAATAATGCAGATGTTTTTAGCAAAATCTAAACTTAATTTATTAGTGCCATTATGATCACCATGGTATTAAAGTATTTGTCATTAAGCTTGTACACATTGGGGAATAATAACTAGCATAATTATTATTGAAAAACATTATTTTGAAAAAAGTACCAAGCACGCCTCTCTCAGTGAAGAGAAATCATCTTTGATTGATTTTATCATTTTCTATGATTAGTGTACGGTCACCCCTGTATACTGGGGATTGGTTCCAGGACTCCTATGGATACCAAAATCAATGGATAGGACAAGGACATCAAATTAACAACTATCTACACAGAAAATAAAACTACCTTTAGAAGAACCGAAAATCAGGTGAGCATTCACAGTACCTGGTTTTAACTGCATATTGCTGAAAGAGGAACTTAAGAGGTAAAAAAAAAAAAAAAAAAAAAAAAAAGTCCTAAATCTCCAAGGGCACCCCTTTGTCACCCCTGGTATCAGCAGTGGTGTGGTGTGGAGAGTGTCCCTGGGTACTAGGAGAAAGATAACACAGCAAATGTGAATCACTGAACTCAGTGTTAGAGCAGAAAGGAAAATCAGACCAAACTCAGCTGACACCTGCCCACAGAGAGAGCACTGAATCCAGCCCAAGCTAGAGGGGAATCCTTGGTCCCAGTAGTCTGAACTTGAGTGCCTGCAAACCTCACCACCAATGGTTACAGCACTCTGTGTTTCCAGGTAAAGTTGAAAGGCAGTCTAGTCCATAAAGACTGCAACTCTTAGCTCAGTCCTAGTGCTGAACTAGGTCCAGAAACAGTGGACTGAGAGGTTACGTGACATACTGAAACACCAGCAAGGGAAGCCAATGGAGTACGGCACAACCCCTTCCCTAACTCCAGCTTGCACTGATCAAGGCTCCAAAACAGACTCCTTCCTTCTGCTTCAGGACAGGAAAGGGAAAAGTTGGAAGAACTTTGTCTAGCATCTTTGATACCAGCTCAGCCAAAGCAGGGTAGGGAACATGTCAGAATTGTAAGCCCCACACTTCAGACCCTAGCTCCCAGATAACATTTCTAGACACACCCTGGGCCAGAAAGTAACCTATTGTCTTGAAGGAGAGAACTCAGTCCTGACAGCATTCATCACCTGCTAGCTGAAGAGCCCTTGGTCCCCAAGTAACCAGTGGCAATACCCAGGTACTACATAGAATACCTTGGATAAACTTCTGAGACATTCTGGCTTCAGATGAGACTCAGCACATTACCATTTGTGGTGACTATGAGGCAAAACTCCTTTTGCCTGAGAAAAGCAGAAGGAAAATTAAAGGGGACTTAGTCTTTATTTATTTATTGACATATTGATTTATTTATTATACTTTAAGTTCTGGAGTACATGTGCAGATCGTGCAGGTTTGCTACATAGGAATACATGTGCCGTGGTGGTTTGCTGCATTGTACCATTGCATTACATTAGGTATTTTTCCTAATGCTATCGCTCCCCAGTCCTCCCACCGCTTGTATTCCTCCCCTAGCCTGCCACCCCCCAGTTCCCAGTATGTGATGTGTGTTCTCATTGTTCAACACCCACTTATGGTGAGAACATGTGTTGTTTGGTTTTCTGTTCTTCTGTCAGTTTGCTAAGAGTTACGGTTTCCAGTTTCATCCATGTCCCTACAAAAAACATGAATTCATCTTTTTTATTGTTGCATAGTATTCCATGTGTATATGTGCCATATTTTCATTATCCAGCCTATCACTGATGGGCATTTGGGTTGGTTCCAAGTCTTTGCTATTGTGAACAATGCCGCAATAAACATACGTGTGCCTAGCGTCTTACCTTAGGTATCAGCATAGCCACAGGGGGGATAGAGAACCAAGTGGGCTTTTGGGGTTCCCAATTCTAGGACTTGACTCTTGAATGGCAGTTCTGGACCTGTTCTGGGATAGAGGGGAGTCCACTGCCCTGAAGGGTGAGTCCTAGGTCAGGCAGCATTTAATGACAAGCTGACTTAAGGATCTTGAGCATTAAGGGAACATATTTGGTAATCTGGCAATACTCTTTGTACAGGTGTGGTGGTGGCTACAAAATAGGCTCTCCTGCCTTTGAAAAAGGAAGAGCTGGGAAGATTAGGAGGGTCAGCATCTTGTGATTTGAGTGCCAGCTCAGCCGGAATGCAATAGAACATCAAGTAGACTTCTAAGGTTTTTTGGCTCTAGTCCCTGACTCTCGGACAGGATCCCTGGCCCACCCAGCGCTGGGGGTCCTGAAGGGAGGGGCACAGGCCTGGCTGGCTTTGCTCTCTGATTACAAAGTCCCAGGGCCTTGAGTGAACATAAGCAGTAGCCAGGGAGGGGTTACAGTAGGCGCTGGTCAAGATACAGAATTTTGTTGGCTTCAGGTCTGACCCAGCAAAGTATTATCAAGAGTGGCCCTGGGGTGCTTGTGTCACTCCACCCCCTAGCTTTAGGTGGCTAAGGACAGAGTGAGAAACTGTACGTCTGGGAGAAAGAAAGGGAAAAGAAACACAGTCTCTGTCTAATAATCCAGATAATTCTCCCAGATTGTGTCTAAGACCATCAAGGTCATCCCTTTATGAGTCTACAAGAACCACAGTTTTACTGGGTTTGGGGTGTCCCTTAAAGCAGATAGAGCTTACATAACAACATGTAAGTCCTTTCAAATATCTGGAAACTACTCAAGAAGAATGGCTATAAACAAGCTCAGAGAGTAAAGACTACTATAAAAACCTAGCACTTCAATGCCCAGACATAGCATCAACATGATCCAGGAAAACATGATATTACCAAATGAACTAAATAAGGCCCAAGGAACCAATCCTGGAGAAACAGAGATACGCAACATTTCAGATAAAGATTTCAAAATGGCTGTGTTGAGGAAACTCCTAGAAATTCAAGAGAACACAAAGGAGGAATTCAGAATTCTATCAGACAAATTTAACAAAGAGATTAGAAAAATTAAACAGAAGCAAGCAGAAATACTGAAGCTAAATTATTTAATAGACATCCTGAATAAGGCATAAGAGTCTTTTAATAGTAGAATTAACCAAGCTGAAGAAAGAATTAGTGAGCTTGAAAACAGTTTATTTAAAAGTACAGTCAGAAGAGACAAAGAACAAAAAGTAAAAAACAGTAAAGCACACTGACAAGATCTAGAAAATAGCATCAAAGTAGCAAATCTAACAGTTGCTGGCCTTCAAAAGGAGATAGCTAAAGAGATAAGGGTAGAAAGTTTATTCAAAGGGATAATAACAGAGAACTTCCCAAGCCTAGACAAAGATATCAATATCCAAGTACAAGAAGGTTATAGAACACAAAGCAGATTTAATGCAAAGAAGTCAACCTCAAGGCATTTAATAATCAAACTCCGAAAAGTCAAGGATAAAGAAAGAATCCTAAAAGCAGCAAGATAAAAGTAACAAATAACAATGATGCTACAATACATGATCAGACTTTTCAGATGGAATCTTACAGGCCAGAAGAGAGTGGTATGGCATAATTAAAATACAGAAGAAAAATAACTATTACTCTAAAATAGATATCAGGTGAAAATAATCTTCTCACTACACTTTTCAAGACAAACAAAGGCTGAGAAATTTTTACCAATGTCAGGCCTTGCCTACCAGAAATGCTAAAGAGAATACTTCAATCAGAGAGAAAGAGATGTTAATAAGTAATAAATAATCACCTGAAGGTACAAAATTAACCGGTAATAGTTATATACAGAAAAACCCAGAACGTTATAACATTGTAACTGTGGTGTGTAAACTACTCTTACCTTAAGTATAAAGACTAAATGATGAAGCAGTCAAAAACAATAACTGCAACTTATTAAGACATAGCACAATAAGATAAAATAGAAACAAGAAAAACTTAAAAAACAGGGTGTTGATATTAAAGCATAGTATTATTATTAATTTTCTTTTTGCTTGCTTGTTTTGTTTATGCAAATAGTTGTTGAGTTGTCATCAGCTTAACATAATGGGTTATAAGATTGCAATAACCTTCATAATAACCTCAAACCGAAAACATGTAGTGGATACGTAAAATATAGAAAGCGAGAAAATAAATCATATTACCAGAAAATCACCTTCAATAGAGGAAGACAGGAAGAAAAGAAAGAAGGAACATATGATCATAAAAGAACCAGAAAACAAATAACAAAATGGCAGGAGTAAGATCTTACTTATACATAGTAATTGAATGTAAATGGACTAAACTCTCCAATTAAAATACATATAGTAGCAGAATAAATAAAAAAAAAAACCACTGATCTGTTTCCTACAACAAACACACTTCACCTATAAAGACACATATAGACTGTAAACAAAGGGATGGGAAAAGATATTCCACATCAATGGAAACCGAAAGAGAGCAGAAGTCACAATATTTGTATCTGACAAAATAAGCTTCAAGGCAAAAACTGTAAGAAGAGACAAAAAAGGTCATTACATAATGATAAAGGGGTCAATTCAACTAGAGGATATAACCGTTTTAAAAACGTGTGCACCCAACACTGGAGCACTCAGATGTATTTAAAAAATCATTAGAGCTAAATAGAGAGATAAGCCCCAATACAATAATAACTGGAGACTTCACCCCACTTTCGTCATCGAACAGATCTTCCAGAAAGAAAATTAACACAGAAATATCAGACTTTAACTACACTATAGCCAAATGGATCAAATAGATATTTACAGGACATTTTATCCAAGAGCTGCAGAATACACACTGTTTTCATCAGCACTTGGATCATTCTCAATGATAGGCCATATGTTAGGTCACAGAACTGTCCAAAAACATGCAAAAAAAAGTTGAAAAAAATATCAATCATCTTTTCTGACCCCAACAGAATAAGACTAGAAATTAGTAACAAGAGGAATTTTGGAAAGTTTACAAGCACATGGATATTAAACAATATGCTCTTGAATGACCAGTGTGTAAGTCAAGAAATTAAGAAGAAAACTGAAAAATTTCTTTAAACAATTAATGATGAAAACACAACACACCAAAACATATGGGATACAGCCAAAGCAGTACTAAGAAGTTTATGGCTATAAGTTTCTACATCAAAAAAGAGGAAAAACTTCAAATGAAAAATTTAATGGTACATTTTTGAAAACTGGAAAAGCAAGGACAAACCAAACCTAAAATTAGTAGAAGAAAAGAAACAATAAAGATCAGAGCATAAATAAATGAAATTGAAATAAAAACTACCGAAGGTCAGTTAAAAAAAAAGTTTTTTTTTTCAAAAAGTTAAATAATATTTAGAAATTTTTAGCCAGACTAAGAAAGAAAGAGAGAAGATACAAATAAATCAGAAATGAAAAAAGAGACATAACTGATAGTGCAGAAATTCAAAGGACCAAGATTGGCTACTATGAGCAAGTATATGCCAATAAATTGGAAAATCTAGAAGAAATGGACAGATTTTTAGCTACATACAATTTACTAAGTTCTAAACTAATATCAGTATACACAAATCAAACCACAATGAGATACTCTCTCATATTAGACGAATTTCTAGCTACATACAACCTACTAAGTTGCAAACTGATATCAATATACACAAATCATACCACAATGAGACACCGTCTCATACTAGTCAGAGTGGCTATTACTAAAACATCGAAAAACAACAGAGGCTGGTGAGGTTGTAGAGAAAAAGAACATTTTAACACTCTTCGTGGAAGTGTAAATTGGTTCAATCATTGGGGAAGACAGTGTGGCAATTCGCAAACACCTAGAAGCAAAAATACCATTTGACCCAGCAATCTCATTACTGAATATATACTCAAAGGAATATAAATCATTCTATTATAAAGATACACATATGTTCACTGCAGCACCATTCACAATAGCAAAGACATGAATCAACTTACATGCCCATCAGTGATAGACTAGATAAAGAAAATGGTGCATGGGCACCATGGAATACTATGGCAGCCATAAAAAGGAACAAGAACATGTCTTTTGCAGGGGCATGTATGGAGTTGGAAGCCATACAAAACACTGCCAAAATCCTCAGAAAACTAATACAAGAACAGAAGACTATAAAACACTGACAAAATCCTCAGCAAACTAATGCAAGAACAGAAAACCGAATACCATATCTTTTCATAAGTGGGAGCTGAATGATGAGAACACATGGACACATGGCAGGGAACAACACATATTGGGGCCCGTTGGAGGTAGGTGGTGGAGTAGGGATAGTATCTAGAAGAATAGCTAATGGATACTGGGCTTAATATCTAGCTGATGGGATGATCTGTGCAGCAAACTACCATGGCGCATGTTTACTTGTGTAACAAACCTGCATAACCTTCCCATGTAGCCCTGAAATTAAAATAAAAGTAAAAAAAGGAAAGAAAGGAATACAATAAAATAGGAGATAAGTTAGCTACTGCCACTTCAATTTTAACTGATGACAGATCCTGAACCCCTTCTGCAACATAGTTTGTTAAAATATTCAACAAAACATTTTTAAACACACACACACACACACACACACAATGTAATACAACATATCAACAAAATGATGATAAAAGCCACATGAGCATTTCAGTTGATGCTGAAAAAGCATGTAATAAAATGCAGCATCCCTTTCTGATAACAATCCTAAAAAAATTGAGGATAGATGGAACATACCTCAATGTAATAAAAGACATATATGATAGACTCACAAATAGTATTATACTGAATGGGAAAAAATGAAGACATTACCTCTAAGATCTGAACCATGGCAAGGATGCCCAGTGTCACCACTGATATTCAGTATAGTACTGGCAGTCCTAGCTAGAGCAATCAGATAAGAGAAAAATGTAAAGTGCATCTAAATTGTAAAGGAATAAGTCAAAATTTCCTTGTTTATAGATGATATAATCTTATATTTGGAAATAGCTAAAGCCTCCATAGGAAAACTATTAAAACTGATAGATTTAGTAAAGTTGCAATATACAAAATCAACATACAAAAATTGGTAGCATTTCTATGTGCTGAGTGAACAATGTGAAAAATAATTTTTAAAAAGTAATCCCATTTACATTAGCCACACATAAAATTAAATGCCTAGCATTTAACCGAAAAAGTGAAAGTCCTGTAAAACTATAAAACACTGGTAAAATAAATTGATGAGGACATCAAAAAAGAAATTGGAGGGGACACCATGGACTGGAAGAATCACTAAAGTGTTAAAATGTTCATACTACCTCCAAAAAAATCTACAGATTCAATGCAATGCCTTTCAAAACAGCAAAAACATTTTTCACAGAAATAGGAAAAACAATCCAAAAATTTATGTGTAACCACAAAAGACCTTGAATAGCTAACGTTATCTTAAGCAAAAAGAATAAAACTGCAGGAATCACATTTCTTGACTTCAAATTATACTACAGTGCTATAGTAACCACAAACAGCATGTTACTGGCATAAAAACAGACCAGTTGACCAGAAGAGAGGAACCAGAAGCAAATCCACATACCTACAGTAAACCCATTTTTGAGAAAGGTGACAACTACTTACACTGGAGAAATGACAGACTCTTCAATAAATGGTGCTGAGAAAACTGTATGCACATATGCAGAAGAATTAAATGAGACCACTATCTCTCACCATATACAAAAATGAAGTTGGATTAAAGACTTAAACCTAGGACCTCAAAATATGAAACTACTAAAAGAAAACTTTTGGGAAAATCTCCAGAACATTGGTTTTGGCAAAGATTTCTTGAAAAATACCCTACAAGCACAGGCAACCAAAACAAAAATGGACAAATAGAATCGCATCAGGTTAAAAATCTTCAGCACACCAGAAGATACAATCAACAAGGTGAAGAGACAGCCCACAAAATGGGAGAAAATATTTGGAAACCACCCACCTGTCAAGGGATTAATAACCAGAATACATAAAAACAACTCCATAGGAAAAAGTCTATTAATCTGTTCCAAAAATGGGCAAAATATTTGAATAGGCATTTCTTGAAGGCATGCAACAGCAAACAGGCCTATAAAAAGATGTTTGACATTATTGACCATCAGAGAAACACAAATCAAAACAATAATGGGATATCATCTCACCCCAGTTAAAATGGCTTACATCCAAAATACAGTTACCTTCATCTACCTTTTGTTATCTATTAGTAAAAAAAGAAAAATTACTGTGGAAAGATACATGTAAAGCAGGAAGACATACAGAAAAGTCTTGGAAAGAAAGCCATTAGATAATGAGAGTGAAGGAAAGGCAGAAAGGTAGTTCACAAAACATATCATAATATTGGTTTAACTTGAAGAAAGGTAATGATCATGAACTACTTAAAGAAGTAGAATGCTGAAAAAGAGTGTAGAGGAAAAGACTACTGGTAATGTTATGAAACTCATTTGTTTCTTCCTTAAATTATCATGTTTTAAACATATACCATATGCAAAGAGAAATAAGTGTTCCAGATAATTTGATGTTTAAACAAACTGATTAATAGCATACAACTAGTAAGAAGCAGAGCCAGGATTTAAACCAGATAAGCACTCTTCTCCATCTCACTCCTTCCCCCAAGGAGCTATTATTTGTTCTGGACAAAAAGGATTTAAAAATGGTTAACAGTAAAGCCTGATTGGAGAGTATATATATAGGCCAGAAAGGACCACCATTATAGAATTTACAAATTTTCTTCACTTAAAGCATTTAGACACTTTAGAATCAAAATAATACTGGGAAGTCAGAATTAAATATTAAGCCATTATCTTCTTATCACATGTCATTTTCATTGTATTTACTCTTTTAAGGAAGTGGATCACAAAATATACAATTTTTGATGTCATAAATTATTAGAATCAATATACTATTTAAGAATAAGGATGTGCTATGGCTTGAATGTTCCCCCACCTCCCAGCCCTGAGAAAGTCATGTGGAAATAAAATCTCAATTGTGGCAGTATTAAAAAATGATTAAGCCATGAGGGATCCACCTTCATTAGTGGATTAATGACATTATTGCTGAAATAAATTTTTTGACAAAGTGAGCTCATCCCCCTCTACCCTCTTGCTCTCACAAGCACACTTTTGCTATTTCACTTTCTGCCAAGGGATGATATAGCAAGAAGGAACATATTAGTTAGCTCTAAGACTTTGGACTTCCTGGCCTCAAGAACTGCAATGAATACTTTTTTTTTCTTTATAAGTTACCCAGTCTGTGGTATTCTGTTATAGCACACAAGATAGACTTAGATTGCAACTTTAAGAAAATGTCTTGATGAGTTACCTAGAAATTTAAGCAACATTTGTAATATACTATTTTTTTTTTCTTTTGAGATGGAGTCTCGCTCTGTAGCCCAGGCTGGAGTTCAGTGGCACAATCTTGGCTCACTGCAACCTCTGCCTCCCAGGTCCCAGTTCAAGCAATTCTCCTACCTCAGCCTCCAAAGTAGCTGAGATTACAGACAGGAGCCACCATGCCCAGCTAATTTTTGTATTTTTTCGTAGAGACGGGGTTTCACCATATTGGCCAGTATGGTCTTGAACTCCTGACCTCATGATCTGCTAGCCTTGAACTCCCAAAGTGCTGGGATTACAGGCGTGAGCCACCGCACCCGGCCAGTACACTAATTTTTTAAGTGAAAGTTAACAGGATGCTATTAAGCCTGAAATGGAAAATGTAAATGGGCAATTAGAGTGACAGAGTGATAATCTCATAGGTACTGAAATTTTGCTTATAGGTGGTTCAAATAGCAAAAAGACACCATACAAACATATATATGTTCATAATCACATATACACTCTCATAAATGTAAATACAAACAGAACTTTCCTTATATTTAAAATATTTAAGAATCCATAACTTATTTTTCTAAACCCCACTATATCTCATGTGTAAAATAGGTTCTACACTATTTTTCTTCTCTCATATTTTCTGTTTGGCCTGTATTATGAAAGCTATGTTAATGGATCCCTTTGCTATTCTTCCATAATTCTTATACAAATTTTTAAGATGCCATTTATTACCTCTTAGCAATTATTTACTCATGATGCTATCTCTTCCATTAGACATTTAAATTCCAGAGGGCAAATAAAATTGCTTATTTGAAATTGTATTCCTTGCTCATAACTCATTTCAGAGCACATAGCAGAAAATAATAATTTTTTAACATATAAATGAAAACCATCTATAAATAATTATGTCATTGATGGACTATAAAGATATTTTTATATCATTTTAGGCTTTACAGAGTAAGAACAATATTGGTATAAATTATATTTTAAAACTCTATCACATACTTGTTCAGCAGTAAAGTGCTAAATTCTTTTTTAAAAAATATTTTGCTATAGTTTTTTGCTTGACATTGACTAATGTAGGATATAGCCAGAGGCCTGAAGAGAAAATCTATGTCTTTGATAGCTACTGGTGATTCTGTATATCCTCTAAAATGTAGACCTTATGGTCTTAAGCCAAATCTCAATGAAAACAAATTTAACCCAAACCCAATAAAAGCACTTAGATCACAGGTAGTGATTTAGTGTTATATCATTTATTTTAGAAAAATTCTTATAATATCTAGAACTGATACAGTGTTATTGAGATGTTTAAGGAATTTCTAGAGCGGGAACATTATTATAATCAATAAAGTCAGAAGTATGCTGTACTTAGGTTATAATGGGCATTGGGCCATGTGTAACAAGCCTAGAAGATAAAATAGAGGGGGATTTGGCAGACTTTTCTGAAGGACCACATTCCACTGAGCTACTGTATGAAAAATGACAGACAAAATGGTGGGGTTTTTACAAGGAGCATATGAACAAAACAACTTGCATATTACTCCCATAAACCCATATGTCCAGTCTACTAGAATACCATGTGAAGTGAAGTTTTGGTTGATGTATATAAAATAATTAGAAACACCCTAGAGAAAAAGTCGTATGAGAATAAGCCTTTTGTGAGAAGGATAGACCTAAGAGTGGTTTATTTAAGTGTAGTAGATATAACCCCTTTTAGTGTATCAATGTAAACTGGTGTAAACAATTGTTTGCTAAAATGTATCTAGGAGTTCCATAGCAAAATATCAATTATACCTCAACTAAACCTAAATTACATCACAAAAAGTTATTGTATTTCTTTTTTGGTTCTATAGAGGGTGTTTTATGGGGCAGAGGGAGTTTATTTTAGCTAAAAAAATTGTGATAAAAATGAAAAATATATCTTCTGAGGAACTTCTTATTCATGGCTGCAAATAACAATATAGATCTGAGTTTATTGAAGGGTTTGTAAAGGTGGCAAAATATTGGAATAAATATTATTAGCAGCAAAGGCAAATAAATCTAATATGTTTTGAATTATCTAGCCTATAAATTTCAAAGTTGTTGTTGTTGTTGCTTTGCTTTTAAAAAATAAACCAGTGCCATGAAGTTGTGGTTACCATAACCACAGCATTACAGCATAATTTGAAGTCAGGTTACATGATGCTTTCAGCTTTGTTCTTTTCACTTAGTGTTGCTTTGGCTATTCCCAAGCTCTGTTTTGGTTCTGTATGAATACTTTTTCCTAGTTCCATGAAAAATGATGTTGGTATCTTGCTGTGGATAGTGCTGAATCTTTAGATTATTTTGGGAATATAACCTTTTTATTTTTCATTTTTACTGATTTAAATTTATTACAGTCTTAGGAGGTTTTGAGAAAGTTTTTACAATTTTTATTGTAGTAAAAAATATACAACTTAAAATATGTCACCATAACCATTTCTAGGTGTATAGTTCAGTAGTGTTAAATATACACATATATTTATTTATAAGTATATTTAATATTTGTGGATACATATTAGGTGTATGTATTTATGGGATATAATAAATATTTTGACATAGGCATGCAATGTGGAATAGTCATATTAGGGTACATTGGGTATGCACCTCTGAGACCATTTTACCCTTTGTGTTACAAACAATTCAATTATACTTTTTTAGTTATTTTAAAATGCACAATTACATTACTTTAATTTACATTAATTAAATCACCCTGTTGTGCTAACAGGTACTAGATCATATTCTTTTGTTCTATTTTTTGTTCCCATTAACCATTCCCACTTCCCCTGCACCATCCCTCATTACCCTTTTTACCCTGTTGTTACCATTATTCTACTCCTTACCTCGATAAGTTCAGTTGTGTTGATTTTTAGATCCCACGAATAAAAACATCCAAAGTTTATCTCTGTTCCTGGATTATTTTACTTAACATAATGACCTCCAGTTTTATCTACGTTGTTACAAATGACAGGATCTTATTCCTTTTGACGTGCTGCTGGATTCAGTTTGCAGGTATTCTATTGACAGAGATGTAGACGAATGGAACAAGATAGAGAACCCAGAAATAATGCTGCAACCCTGCAGCCATCTGATCTTCAACAAAGCCAACATAAACAGACAATAAGGAACGGGTCCCTATAGAATAAAGCCGCTGTGATAACTGGCTAGTCATACTCAAAAGAATAAAATTGGACCCCTCCCTTTCATCAGAGAACAAAATTAACTCAAGATTGATTAAAGATTTTAATATAAGAACTCAAAACTCTAAGAATCCTTGAAGAAAACCTAGGAAACAATATTCTGGACACCAGTGTTGGTAAATAATTTATGACTAAATTCTCAAAAATTAGTTGCAACAAAAACAAAAATTGACAAGTGGAATATAATTAAAATAAAAAAAAATCTGCACAGTAAAGGTAACTGTCAACAGAGTAAACAGACAACCTGCAGAATGGGAGAAAATATTCACAAACTAAGCATTTGAAAAAGGTCTAATATCCAGAATCTGTAATGAATAAGGAACTTAAACAAATCAGCAAGCAATAAAAACAACTCCACTAAAAAATGGGCAAAAGACATGAAAAGACGGTTCTCAAAAGAAGACATAGAAGTGGCCAACAGATATTGAAAAATGCTCAACATTACTAATCATCAGAGAAATGCAAGTAAAAACCACAATGAGACACCATCTCACCATCAGAATGGCTATTATTAAAAAGTCAAAATACAACTGATGTTGGGGAGGCTGTAGAGACAAGGGAATGCTTATACACTGTCAGTGAGAATGAAAACTCAGCCACTGTGGAAAGCAGCTTGGCAATTTCTCAAAGAACTTAGATCATTTGGCCCAACAATCTAATTACTGAGTATACATCCAAAAGAATTTAAATTGTTCAGTCAAAAAGACACATGCACATGTATGTTCATAGCATCACTGTTCACAATAGCAAATACATGGAATCAAACTAGGTGCCCATCAGTGCTAGATTGGAAAAAGAAAATGTAGTACATATACACCAGGGAATTTTATGTAGCTACAAAAAGAGCAAAATCATGTCTTTTGCAGCAACATGAATGCAGCAGGATGCCATTATCCTAGGTGAATTAACATAGGAACAGAAAACCAAATATCATGTGTTCTCACAAGTGGGAGCAAAATATTGGATACTTGTGGACATAAAGATGGCAACAGTAGACACTGTGGACTAATGGAGAGGGAGGAAATGGAGGGAGACAAAGATTGAAAGACTATTGATTGCTATGCTTAGTACCTGGGAGATGGCATCAATTGTACTCCATACTTCAATATCATGCTGTATAACCAGTTAACAAACTACATTTTTATCCCCTGAATCTACAGTAAAATTTGACATTATGAAATATAATAAAAATAAAACATGAGTTACAAGTATCACATGTGATAAAAATCCTTGTTCCCTAGAAATAAAGTGTTTAGTAAATAACTCTTATGCAATAACTATCTGTATATGAGAGTTGCTTGATATAGTCACTTTTATCATTAACCACACGAACAATCTTGCCTCGATATCTACACGTACTTTAATTCTTACTTATTTTGTGTGACTATTGCATGAAGTACAATACAGTGGCAATTTAGGAAACTGCCCTAAAAATTACATAGTATATTATAAGAATTTTTTGATACAAATGGTTATAATAAAAAGTGGGAAGTGCATTATAAGCGTGGTACAAAATTGTAAAGTACTGTTTTTGATAAAAGAACTGAATGAGTTCTCCCTTTACTTAGGAATATGTTTTAAGCAATTTGATTTTATTTGATTTCTGTTGTTAGAATGGAGAGAATCTAAATATGAGATGGAATAGGAGTGGGTATATTTGAGAAGCTGGATATATAAAGTAGAAAAAAAAACATGAACAAATTCTCAAGGCAGGGATATGCTTTTTGTGTGCAGTAATTGATAGTTAATTTGGGACAATAAAAAAATATGGCCCAATTGTTGGAAGATTTAAACTTAAGGCTTAGTAAAGGAATTCTAAATAAACAATAACAAAGTGGAGATAAGGATATTTTGCAATCTATGTAATCTCATGCATCATTTAGTTTAAAAAAATAGCACTTCAGGTTTGGACAATATGCTATATCTTGCATGTCATTTTGCATAAGATGTACTGGTTCCATAGCTTCAATTACATTTAAGTTAAAGCTGTGGAACCAGTACACCTTATAAAATGACATGCAAGATATAGCATATTGTCCAAACCTGAAATGCTATCTTTCAAAAAATGTTTATTTAAAGAGACGAAAATTATACTTTTCATGTTTTGTATTGTAGAATAGGAAGGAAACACTTAAAAAATTTTTAAATGGACATTCAAGTATGAGCACTTTTTTTCCTCTAGAGAACTGACATATCTTAAGAAATCTTACTTTGACCTGTAGTTCATTCTGAAGTATTTGGGACTGAGAACTCATTCAATTTCTGGGTCAACAATATTCAATTTATATGTATAATACTTAGGATATATAAGAATCTGTAAGCATATTTGAATCAAAATTATTTCAGGATAAAATTTTAACAAGGCAAGTCACAAGTAAAATACGGTTATAAAATGGATGATATAGAACCTCTAACCTTGTTGCCTATTTGAGTAATGGCTATTCCCTTTTTAAAAAAATTGATATTTTTTATATTTCCAGTTACAATTTTTAAAACAATTTTAGTAGTAGTTTTATGTCTGCCATATCAATTAAAACACTTGATACAAATATTTTAATAACTTAATTATAAAGAAGGTGTATACATATATTCAAATATATATAATTATTAAATAAAAAAATCAGTGATGAAGCAACTGCAAATTCTGCTTGCTTCAGTGAAAATATTCAGATAACCAAGGAAGAGCCTGTACATGACAGATGTTAAGAAGTTTTGCAAAGCAGTACTGTTTCAATTGAAAATACTAATTATTTGCCAGAGATTTTAAACTGTATGTCAAAATTGATTACAGTTATTGTTTTATTAAAAAATTTTTATGCTTCATTTATTTGTTTGCTTGCTTGTTTGTAACCTGCTACAAAAGAAACCCTTCTCTTGTGTTAAGGCTCCTGTAAGTATTAGTCATCTTTGCAGTAAAGACTAGCTCTGACCACAGATAAAGATTAACGTTCTTTATTTCTATGTGGTGGCTGGCCTCTTGGTAGATGGTATGTAGTTATTAATGATTCAGCACCTCTATTTAAATAGGTTTATTTAGAGCTTGATACCTCATACGTGGCTACAAAGTAGATTGAGACTGTAAAGTCCAACGTGCTTTTAATGAGTTAGTCAATTATAAAATAATTAAAAATACAAATAAATTATAAATAATTCTGAAGTCAAACTTAGCTTAAAATGTTTCATAAATAGCCTAATAAATGGAATAAACTGAAAGCTTGGAGTCACAATAATATTTAACGAAGATTCTACACCTTTGTATTAATCAGGATTCCACTAGAAAAAAAAAAAAAAAACTATCAGGAGAGTGGACAAATAGACAGATAGGTAGACAGATAGTGTTATACAAATTGGCTTATATTATTGTGAGGACTGACCAGGCATGTTTGCAATCCATAGGGCAAGCTGCCAGGAAGAACAGGTTCTCAGGAAGGGGCTGGCTGGAAACTGTGGTGGGAGTTGAGGGTATACTTTAGAGGTAGAATATTTTATTTCTTCCCATAACCTCAGTTCTGCTCTGAAGGTTTTTAAACTTATTGGATCAGGTCCACCCATATTATCAAAAATAATCTATGTTACATAAAGTCAACAGATTGTAGTTGTTAATCATACTTACACAATGATTTCAAATCACACATAGATTCTTATTTGGTGGAATATCTGGGGATTATATCTTGCCAAATTGACACAAAATACTGACCAGTATATTCACAAATACTGAGAAGAAGACAAGGATATCCTCTTGCATTTCAAATTTGTACTGGAAGTCCTAGCTAGTGCAAATAAGGGAAGAAAAAATAAAAGTTATACGTATTGGGGAAAACATTTAAATTTCATATGTCTAATAAACAATTTTGTGTAGAATGTTTAATAAAAACCCTTAAACTTAACAAAAAGAAAACCAAAAACTCAATTAAAATTAGGCAAGAAGTATGAAAAAACCAGTCACCAAAATTATGCAGAAGACATATAAACATATGAAAAATGGCCATGTCATCATTTATCGATAAAGGAATGCAAGTTAAAATCACAATTTAATATCTCTATCCACCTGTTGGAGTGGCTGTAAAAAAAACACATGATGATGCTAATTGCTGGAGAGGATGCAGAATAAGAGAAATCCACATTTATTGATGTTGGTAATGCAAAAATGGTACAACCACTTTGAAAGAGAGTTTGTCAATTTCTTATATATTCAGAAATAATTCTACCACAATACTTGATATTCCTGTTCCTTGGTATTTATCCAACATATTGAAAAAATTCTGCCTACACAAAAATATGTATGTAAACATTTTTAGAAGCCAAACTTGGAGTGAATGTATAAACTATGGTACAAATATACAATGGAATAATATTCAGTGATAAAAAACATAGCTATTTTTCATGTGAGAACATGAATGCATCTTAGATTAATAGTGATAACTGGAATAAGCCAGAAAGAAATGCTGTATACCATATAATTTCATTTATATGGCACTATGTGAAAGGCAAGCTATAGATATGCAAAATATATCAGTGATTGCCAGAGATTTGTGAAGGTACAAATTTTGAGAAGCAAATTTTATTAGAATGGAAGAACTAATTTTTGTGTTACTGGAGTGATAACTATATAACTCTATACATCTTTCAGCATCCATAGAAATTTTCTACACAAAGTGTGAATGTTAGTGTGTGCAATTAAAAAATAAAAGTCAAAATAGGTATCAGAGGAGCCTGGCATAGAAGGCAGACTATGAGAAGAAAATCTAACATAATAGAAATATATAATATAACCTCATTGAAAGAGTGTAGTAAAATGCTGTAAAGCCACCTAAGTGATATGGTTTGGCTCTGTGTCCCCACCCAAATCTCATCTCAAATTCTAATCACCACGTGTTGAGGAAGGGACCTATAATTCCCATGTGTTAAGCGGAGAGATGATTGGATCTGGTTTCCCCATGATGTTCTTGTGATAGTGAGTTCTCATGAGATCTGAAGGTTTTATAAGTTTTTGGAAGTTCTTTCTTCACTCTTCTCTCTCTCTTGCCTGCAGCCATGTAAGATGTACCTGCTTCCCCTTCTGCAATGATCGTTAAGTTTCCTGATGCCTCCCCAGCCCTTCAGAACCGTGAGTCAATTAAACCTCCTTTGTTTATAAATTATGCAGTCTCAGGTAGTATCTTTACAGCAGTGTGAAAACAGACTAATACACCAAATAACTTTGCAAAATGATGTTTGACTGGCAAGTATAAATCTAAAGACTAAAGAAACTACATATAAATGCTGTATTTTAGTTGATAAAGTTTGTTTCTCAAAACGAAACCTAAATAATTACATAAAGAATCTCATTATTGACTCACAGCTATACCATCTCTAACCTTACCTTCTTCTATTTTATCCATGCATTCTATACCAGTCCTGTTGGCATTCTAAATTCACTATGTGTACAAACCATGGGATCATTTCCTGCTATAACTCCAGTTTCTAATTCTGTTGTAATATTTTATGTCCTTGACTTCATCTTTCTAATATTTTCTAGTTTTCTGGGATCATGTGACTTTTGATTTCTCTGTTTTCTCAGAAGTGGATGGATCTTCCACAACTCTACCTGTGCCTCATTTATGAAAAATGTGCAACTACAATTTCTTTATTCATAATTCTATTAATTTATTTTTAATGGTGTTTTCCTGCCCTCTGGCCAATTTTATGTTTTTAAATCTTAATGTGTCTAGAGCATACTTCAACATCAAACTCTCATGTTTAGCATTTTAATTGATACCACATAGTAATTAGTATGTTTTGTTGACTTATTTAAAGTTGCATTTGAATATTATACAGATTTTCAGATATGTGCTATTTAAATATTAAGGTATTTATTTTATATTGTACTTAGATATTATAACACTCATTAACATATTTTCCTTCTTTATCTCTCATTAACAGTAATATATTTTCATACATTTTAATTTAAAATGCATAGTAACTTAGAAGTACTTTGGCAATGAAACTTAAGAATACAAGCTCTTTATTCTTCTCAGAAAATTTTACTTAGTCAATATTTGACTACATAATGTATTAAAGATAATAAGCCTATCTAAGTCTCAGCAGATCAAATTTACTTTCCAATTCCCTTTCCTACATATGAATAAATTCTGGATTTTGTCAGGCCTCGAGGCAAATTCAGAATTTACTGATAGAAACCAAAATAGAAAGTATCCTTGTAACAAATGCCAGAAGAAGTAATTCTTTTCCACCACATTAAATAAAAATGAAATCACTCTGCTAATGGGATACTTGAAGTTGTTATGTCAGAAAATAAAATTGTGAATTCTCCTTAATAAAACTTGGAACAATAAAAAATGAAACAAAAAAGGTGGATCAATTAATAAATTATCTCAAAAAATATGCCATACACCCCAATTCTGTTTTCCATATCCACAACACTAAATGCTCTCATTTATTTCAAGCCACGCATTATAATTTTCATTCTGTTATACAATAATATTTCTGTAAAGTGTATCTAAAAAAGGACTATTCAAAGCAGAAGGAAAACAACCAAATTTACAAATGTAATTTGTATGTAAAAAGATGTAAATAAGCGAAGACTTATGTAGGAAATCATCTCTGAAATATATCTGAATGAGTATAAATAATGTTTCTATTAAAGTTTGTGTGTTGTGGGGAGCATAGTATGGGTTCTGTATTACTTGAGCTTAATGTTTCTAGTGTCTGTTTTCTATTACACTTGATAGTTGTACATGTACTCTATTTTAACTATGAAAACAAAAATCCAAACCAAAAAATAAAGAGAATGTAACTACTTCTCTTCTGCACCCACATGTATTAGGCTTTTAAGTGACACATAGTTTTTTGTGCTTTTTCTGAAAACAGAAAAAAAGCAGAGTCCCATTCCATCACCCAGGTTTGAGTAAAGTGGCGCAGTCTTGGCTGACTGCGACCTCTGTCTCCCAGGTTCAACAGATTCTCATGCCTTAGCTTCCCAAGCAGCTGGGATTATAGGCACACGCCACCCCGCCTATTTTGTTGGTTTTAAAAGAGGCGAACAGATGGCCTCCCTACCTGCTACTGTGACTTAATTCATTGCTGTGTCGTCACTGAAAATTTCCTAAAAATCTATCAACCCTAAGATGAGACATTGAATTTAGTTATCATCTTTCTCTAAAAGACAATCTAAATACATTTATTTAGATTATCACACACTCCACTACTTATTCTCTTTTACTTTAATAAACTATTTTAGAACAATTTTAGATTTGTTGAAAAACTGAAGATATCATAATATAGTTTCCAATTTCCAAGTGCCCTGCTATAAGTTCCCCCATTATTAAACTCTTATGTAAGTATGGTATACTCATTTCAATTACTGAAATAATATTGATTTTTATATTGTTATTATGTAAATTCCATGCTTTATTCATATTTTCTTTTTGTGTTTCGTGCGTAATCCCATTTGGGATATTGCATTGTATTTAGTTGTCATGTCACATTAGGCTATCTTAATTTTGACAATTTCTCTGACTTTTCTTGTTTTCAATGACCTTCACCATTTTGAAAACAATTTGTCAGGCATTCTGTAGAATATTATTCAGTAGCATTTGTCTGGTGTTTTTCTAATAATTTGACTGGGGTTATGGGATTTGGGGAAGAAAAGCATAGATGTGAAATGCCATTATCCTCAATATCACATCAATGCTACAAACTACCAACCTGACATATTACTGTTGATATTTACCTTGATATCCTGGCTGAGGTAGTTTTGTCAGGTTTCTGCATTGTGAAGGTATCCTTTTTATTCTTTTTACCATATTCATCTAGAAGGACATTTCTATGTGTAGCTCATACCTAATAATTACAGTTAATGTTCCACTTTCTTGAGAGCTACCTAAATTATTTGAGATTCTTCTGCATGGGAGATTTGTTTCTTCACTTCCATTCATTTATTTATTGAATTGCTCATATCAGTGTGAACTGATGGATATATATTCTATTATGTGTTATATTTAAATACAATTTTATTTTGTTCTTCAACTTTTTCAGATGTAGCCAATGGGAGCTCTTTCAGTTGGCTCCTGTGTACCTTTGACATATCACAATCAATTTGTGTGTGTGCATGTGTGTGTGTGTGTGTGTGTGTGTGGTGTGATTTGAGCATGCTTTACATCATGGCACTCTGAAATGCACCAGTTCTTCTTGTATCTTTTCTTTCTTAGTTGTAGAGTCAGCTGTTTCTTCAAGGAATCTTATCTCCTTTTATTGGAGAATGACATTAGACATGAAGACTTTAGGCAACACATACTGGCTCATGCTTATAATCCCAGCACTTCTTGGAAGCCAAGGTGGGAGGATTGCTTGAGGCCAAGATTTGAGACCAACATAGGGAGTGTGGCCAACATAAGGAGACCTCACCTCTTAAGAAACTAAAAAAAAAAAAAGTAGCCAAGCATGGTAGCTAATACCTGTATTCCCAGCTATTTGGGAGGCTGAGATGGAAGGATCCCTTGTGCCCAGGAGGTTGAGGCTGCAGTAGCCTATGGTCATACCACTGCACTCCAACAAGGGAGAAACAAAGCCTACCTCAAAAAAGCAAAAACAAAAACAAAAATAGAAATGAAGATTGTAGTGTTAGGTGTTTAGTGTATGTTTGTAACTAACTTCTATTTGTCCATTTATTTATTCTTTGTTTTTTCTTTTCCTTCAGTTTTTATCTTTTCTGGTTGTAACATTTTCATGGCTCCATTTTATCTCATCCCTAGGCATATTAATGTTACTTATTTTAGAAATTTTAGTGATTGTTCTATAATTTCCAATATACATGTTTGACAAATCTTATTTCATCATAAATTAACATCATACTACTTCATGGATAATGAAGGTAAATTACAACTGCATTCCCAGTTTTTCCCTTTCATCATTGAAGATATTATCGTCACATTTACATCATTTATTTGTATGCTCTAATCATTCAATATATTGTTACCATTATTACTTTGCACACAGGGTTATCTTTTAAATAAATTAAGAATAAGAAAAATGTCAACTTTGTTTATTTTTCTTCATTTACCTTCTTTCTCTTCTGCTCTTTTGTTTGCTAGATTTGAGTTTCTGGCTTATGTCATTTTTCTTCTCCCCAAAGAATTTCTTATTAACATCTTTGCAGAGAAGTTCTACTGGTGATGATTTCCCTCAGTTGTGACTGTGTGTGTTTATGTGTGTGTGTGTTTATGTGTGTGTGTGTGTATGTGCATGTGTATGTATGTCTAAAAAAGTCTACTATTTTTTATAGAAGAATAATTTCATTGGAAATATAATTTTAGTTTGGTGGTTTGGATGTTTTGTTTTTTTTATCAACACTTTAGATGTTTTTTTACTCTTACTTTACTTGCATGCTTTCTTATAAGAAGTCTACTCTAAGTCTTATAACTCAATAGGTAATGTGTATGTGTGTGTGTGTGTGTGTGTGTGTGTGTGTGTATATATATATATATCAAAAAGTAATGTGTATATATATATTTAGTTCCTCTGATTTCTCTGATTTATATTTATACTTATGTATATATTTATGTTATTCCTCTGATTTTGATTATTTTCTCTTTGTCACTGGTTTTCTGCTACTTAAATGACTATACGTAGGTATTTTGATGTTTGTCTTCTTTGGTTTTCTTTGATGTTCCTGGATATGTGGGTGTTGACTGTCATTAATCTTACCCATTGTTACTTCAAATAGTTGTCCTTTTTCTCTTTTACCTCATAATCAAGTATTTACATTCAAATGAAAAGGAAAAATAAACTCTTGAAATTGTCTCAATTATCTCACAGATCTTGGAAAATGTGTTGTTTCTTTTCTTCTTATATCTCAATAAAGAAGTTTCTATTGATCTGTTTCAAGCTCACTAATTCTTTTCTCTGCCGTGTCCAGTATACTGTGGATTCCATCAAAAAATATTCCTCAGTTTTATTTCAATATTCCTGGCTCAATTTCTTTGGAGACAGAATTACATTTTAGACTAATATAATTGTCTATAAGTTCTTGCATTCTGTCTACTCTTTCTATTAGAGGCTTAGCTATAAAAACAGATTTTTAAAAATTGTCTGATAATTCCAAAATCTATGTAATATCTGAATCTGGCTCCAGGCTGAGTGAGGTCTTCTCTTCAAACTGTGTTTTTTCTTGCCTCTTACCATTTCTTGTATTTTTTTATGCCACATTCCAGACATGAAGTGTTGAGTAAAAGGCATTGAGGTAAATAGCATTAGTATACTCTTTTCTGCTAATCTGCCTAGAAATTGGACTATTTTTTAAGGTTTACTGTAGCTGTATTTGCCAGGAGTTTTGAATTTCTCAAGCGTGTTTGTTTATCTCCTATTGTCTTGGGGTTTCCCTAGGAACACCTTCTTAAATGGAGCTGGAGAGTTGTATTCCTGCCAGCTGTAATCCATGACTGCTATGCTAAACTTCTGTTGATGTGGTCAGAAAAGGTGGAGGAGATAAACAATTCTATACTTTAATGACTAAATCTCTATTTTTATTGGGTCTGCATTCCTGGGCTGTGAACTCTGAAAGTGTTTCTTAGTTTATGGGTTTATTACATATTCCTAGTTTTTTTAGTTTCTCTGTCTTTGTTACTTTCACACCATCTCCTCAGTCCTCAGATGTCCAAAAACATGACAACTTTTCTCTCATAAAGTAACATGTGACCATGCTTTTAATTTCACTAAGAAAATAAACCCAGTGGCATTACAATCTTATTTCCCCACCTCAAATTTTACTAGCCTAGCTTACCTGCAAATTCTGAATCTTACTTAAAAATTTTGCCTTCATTCTAGTTTTATTAGAAGTGTGGGCCATCCATCAGATAAGAGTATTCTCTTACCTATTAAATGTCTTCTGTAATAAGCTCCTCCGGTACATTATGGTTTCCTCTCTCTTCTGAATATTTCTGAAGATACAGCGTATGCTGTAACATTCTTGATGAAAAATTCAACCCTCGCTTTCTAGCTACTTCTCTGTTTTGTTGTATACCATAGACAAATACTCAAGCAAGTTGTCCATGCTTCCTACCTTTACTTTCTCACATTTTAATGTTTGGTCAGCTTTTAGCATAGCTAACCAGTCAGTGCTTTTAAGCATCATGTTGTCTAATACTTAATGAATGTCTACTTGATGTGATTTTTTGTTTCTGTTTTTTTGTTTTGTTTGTTTTTGAGACAGAGTCTTACTCTGTCACCCAGTTTGGAGTGGAGTAGGTGTTATTTTGGCTTACTGCAACCTCTACTTCCCAGGTTCAAGCAATTCTCAGGCCTAAGCCTACTGAGGAGATGGGATTACAGATGTGTATCATTCTATTTGGCTAATTTTTGTATTTTTAGTAGAGATAGGTTTTCATCATTTTGGCCAGGTTGGTCTTGAACTCCTGACCTCAAGTGATCTGCCTGCCTTGGCCTCTCAAAGAGCTAAGATTACACCTGTGAGCCACTGTGCCCCACCATCTACTTGATGTGAAGCACTGTTCTAGGCAGAAGAGGGTGGTAATAAAGACAATGTATGTGTCGGGTGGAAACTACATTCTAGAAGGGAAAAGAGAGATAACAAAATGAAGGAAATAATTTGTAAACTTAGGTATGACTATATGCTGTGAAGAAAAAGAAAATAAAGTTTTTGGGTACAAAATGTGAAAAACAAGACTTTTGTATGGGCGAGGTAAACTGAGTTCACTCTGTCAGGGTGACTGAGCAGAAACTTTATGTAAAAGTTTTGCTTTTGTGGCTTCAGAATCTTGCCTGACTTTATGGCGTCATTGTCTCTTTTACTAGTTCCTCCTTCTGACCCTAACTTTAAATATTGTATTGCTCCTGGTCTCAATTCTCAAGTAATGTTTCTTTTCTATAACATTCTCTCCATAGTTCTTCTCATCCTGTACCATAACTTTAAAATTCATTTATAAGCTAGTAACTTTTACATTTATAATTTTAGCCTTGATCTCTAAATTGAGCATTAGACCTATATACTCAATTGCCTACTCAGTGTATCTCCAAAAATTGAAGCATGATTTACCCTCTCTTCAAATCTGTGCTTCTCCCGTCTTTCGCATTGCAACATCCCCTACTATTTACCCGATATTGATGTCCCAAATATCAAAATCATCAGATGGCTTTTGGTAGCCACTTGACCACAATAAGCACAGCTTACAAGTGTGTGTGTAGAGGAGAACAGAATGTCCAAAGGTACCATTGCCCATAAACCAGGAAGAAAATCTCATGAGTAAATTGCCCAGAGTTGTCTTTTATATGGCTATACAAGATACGTAAAAAGACATTCTACACATTCCCCTAGAGATCTCAACAGAATCAATTTCCAAGATTAACACATTTATGTTACCTTGTCTTCCTTGTCTGTCTCACTGTCCTCACTCCTTCCTTCACATGCCTTTTATGAGATTAATTCATTAAAAGTCTGAAACTCTACTATTCTTCTCAGGGAATTTTAGAGAAATCCAAATTAAGTTAGTTATCTTTGATTTCTTTTAGACTGACTACCCACCCTTAAGCCATCAGCTTAAACTTCTCTTCAACTCTATTTTCAAAATATATCTCTTAAATTCAACCATGTCTCATCACTTATACTCTTGCTCTGATAAATGACAAAATCCTCATTTTTTATGGTTGGACTAAATGTACTCCATTCCTTGGAGTAAACCAGTAGCCATAAACAACCCCCTTTCTTTTCTTTTTCCTAGCACATTTCTCTATACAGCAGTATAATTTGAGCATTATAAGGTGGAAATAAATTAAATCATTTCTTTATATGTAATTTGACATCACATATAAGTTTATTCTTTAAAGGTCATCATGATTTCTTTCATTCCTTCATGTGTGACTTCCCATAAAAACATTCTTCCCCTTTCTTATTATGTCCCAGGCTTTCTGTCTTTTTCTTCTATTTATTGTACTTTGCAAATTATGTCCCCGCCAAGAACCATTTTATTTGTTGTAACATGTGCCTATTATTTTCCATCTTTACTTGACCCTTTCTCATGACTTTGTTCTCTCCTCACATAGCTACTCCCCCGTCCATCCAACCTAAAATATTCCACTCATGCTCTTGTTAATCCTTCTTTCTTGTTTTATCCCTTTGCATAGCATTCCTCACAATCAGAAATTATACTTTCATTATTAGTTAATGTTTTAATTGTCATCTTTCACTAGCATGTAAATTTCTTGAGGCAAAACCTGATCACTTTAACAGAAGGAATAAGACCTCTGATGTAAAATGTGGGTAAAGTAGCTGAAATCAATCATAAGATACGTTTAAAATTTTCAACATATTTTGAACATAGCAAGTGTTGTATCACAAATAATTATAAAGAAATCATATGAAGTTATGATGGAAACAAGATATTACATGGAACATAAGTATTATAAAACAACATAAATATATCAGAGTTGAGTTTACTCTAGGTAGATATAAATATACACTTTATTTGGGGACTAAATTTTAATTGAACTCTGGGGAAAACATGAGAATACAATTTACAGTCATTTAAACGAAGATGATAAGTTTTCATTGTGATAAAATCTTGAATTGAGTTAGTTGAGTTTAATGTGAAGCCATTTATTGGAAGAAAGTAGTACACAGATCAATAGTTACTCTGGGAAAGAAACACATTCTGCTCAAAAACACACTAAGATTTAGTGGTATGATCAGTGCAGAAACCTTTTGTCACCTATATTATATTTGATTTTATCTCTTTGTTCTACAGCTTTAAAACATGCATTGTCAAATCGTCATTTACATTCATCTTGTGGATGATTAATAACCATTGGAAACATAAATGTTCACATACATAATTTAAACTGATGTATACTATATATTCTGTAAACTGAATGAGAAGAAGAAAATCAATTTATCATTACCAGCATTTGTGCAAAAGACCTCTTAATATTGACACAATTTTTTAAGAGCAATTGATGTTATCTTTTAGAAAGCCAGACATTTTACCTTGTGGCCTGTAAGGATTGACAGGGAAGTTTGTAGAAAATAAACTCCATGTTATTTAACTAATCTTAGAATCTAAAATATATTATTTTGCGTAGGATATAGAAGAGTGAGGTAACACAAGTTTTTATCTTCTTTTGGTAATGTTAATTATTCTCTGGATGCATTATTTTTCTATTGATCCTGTAACAAATTACTACAGACATAGCAGCTTGAAACAATACCAGTGTATTAGCTCACAGTCTGTATGACAGAAATCAGACCAAAAATAGAGTATACCAGGCTTCCCTGCTTAGGGTCTCATATGGTGGAAATCATGGTGTCACAGGTAATGTCTCACCTGGAGCTACAAATCTCTTCCAAGCTCCTTCAGATTGTTGGTAGAATTCAGCTCCTAGATTCACATTCTCTAAGGACTGAGGGGTTGTGCCTTTTACCTTTAAAGTCAGCATCAGAAACTTTCTGACATTGTTGAATCTCTCTCGTGCTTAGAATCCCTTACTCCTGTCTCTGACCACAAAATCCAGGCTTAAAGGGCTCATGTAATTAGGTCAAGACTGATTTTCTCCTTTTTTAAGACTAATTGTCTCCTTTTTTTTTTTTTTTTTTTTCCCCGACAGAGTCTCACTCTGTCACCAGGCTGGATGGAGCACAGTGGCGTGATCTCGGCTCACTGCAACCTCCGCCTCCCGAGTTCAAGGGATTCTCCTGCCTCTCAGCCTCCCGAGTAGCTGAGATTACAGGCTCACGCCACCAGGCCTGGCTAAGTTTTGTACTTTTAGTAGAGATGGGGTTTCACTATGCTGGCCAGGATGGTCTCGATCTCTTAACCTCATGATCCACCCACCTCGGCCTCCCAAAGTGCTGAGATTACCGGCATGAGCCAGATAATTTATCTTTTTAAAAAGTCCATTGTGACATACAATGTATCCTAAATATGGGAATACGACCCATCAAAATCACCATGCCTGAGATTATGAAGAGCATATCCACCAGAAGGCATCAATCTTAAGAGGCCACCTTAAAATTCTGCCTGGGCCGGGCGCGGTGGCTCAGGCCTGTAATCCCAGCACTTTCGGAGGCTGAGGAGGGCGGATCATGAGGTCAAGAGATCGAGACCATCCTTGCCAACATGGTGAAACCCCACCTCTACTAAAAGTACAAAAAATTCGCCGGGTGTGGTGGTGCGTGCCTGTTGTCCCAGCTACTCGGGAGGCTGAGGCAGAATTGCTTGAAACTGGAAAACGGAAGTTGCAGTGAGCTGGGATCGCGCCACTGCACTCCAGCCTGGCAACAGAGTGAGACTCTGTCACAAAAAAAAAAAAAAAAAAACAACAAAACTGCCTGAATTTTGAGTAATGCCGCCTGACTAAAATACTTGTTTTTCCTTCTCCAATTAGAAACAAGAAATATATTTGATTACATTCAAGCTAAATATTTATTAAAAACCTTTATTAAGGACTTCAATAGAATTTGTAGAGGCGTATAAATATGCATGTTAAAATAACTGTACCCTAGAGGAACATTTTTTGATTTGTATATTTTTATAAGTAAATGAAAAAGAGGTAGTATGGGAGTTATAAAACAAATGTGCCTCTCTAATATAAGTATGTAGGAAATATATTCTCCTTTCCATAAAAAAAAAATCCCATTAATTTCTTTTGCTCACCTATATTTATCATCACACATGACATTCTTTCTCTGTTGTTTAATAATTCAGAGTACAGTTAGAAGATACATTTGCCTCAAGATAATTTCTCATATCTCCCAAAAGTATGCTCCATGTTATGGAGATGATGTATCACTTTTGTATCTTGACATTCTAAAATTAGGTAGATTCAACTTCTAAGATATAGTGTAGTATATCTTATTATGGTATTCTGACTAGAACACCCATCCTCTAAACATTCTACTTTGCCTAGGCAATTTTTACACATTTTATTTATATAATATGCTCAGGAGTTAGACTCAAAATTTGGGGTGAAAGACTAAAATTATCATAAATAATCTGCAGCTCCTTGCATTAAAAGGTGGGTTCCATTTCCCTATCTTTGACTTTGTGCTGAATTTGGGACTTGCTTTAACCAACAGAAGGTAGCAGAAATGAATTTTGTGCAAATTCTGGGTAACAGCTCAAGAAGCCCTGCTTTTTTCTACTCTTATTTTCTTGCTGCTCTGAGATTACTAGGTAAAAACAGTCTGAAATATTAGTAGAGAAGACCACCTGAGAGCCATGTAGGGCCTTTCAGTATTTTTAGCTTCCAGCTAACCTAATAATAAATTAATGCAGCACACTTACAACCATATATTTAATTTTATTAAATAATTTGAATGTTTTATATTCATATTAGATAATATGTTTGTCTTGATGGTAAAAACTTTTATGTTTTGTGTCGTATTAGTCAAAAACCATAGAAAATAGATTTAAATCAACAAAAATAACTCATAAACAAAATCAAATCAACATATAAAGAAGCATTCGTGATCTTGGTTAATATGTCAGTCAAATTTTCAGAAACAGTATTTTAGCAAAGAAATACAGCAGGTTGTTAAGAACAAGGGCTATGGAAATAGCAGTCCTCATTAGTAATCTTAGCTCTGATACTGATCTGAAAAAATTACTTATCTCTTTTTCCTTTGGTTTTCTCATCAGCAAAATACAGGCTTCTGACTCATAAGGTGATTGGAAATTTGGCCAAGTTAATATATGTAAATCTATATAATAATTGTTTATTGCCACGTAACGTATCATCAAACACCAAGCAATTTAAAAATAATACACATTATCTTCCAGTTTTCTGTGGGTTATAGTCTGTCCATGGCTTAGCTGGGTTCTCTGCCTCAGATTCTTATTAATCTGTAATGCATGTGTCAGCCTGTACTTTGGTCTTACCATTAACTCAACTAGAGAAAGAACGTTTTTCAAGCTTTCTCAAGTTAGCAGAATTCATTTCCTTTTTGGCCACAAAACTGAAGGTTTTAGTTTCTTGCTGATGGCCACACTCAATTTCTAGAATCCTTCTGAAGTTCTTTGCCATGTGGGCTTCTCCAACAAGGCCACTGAATTTATGAAAATGTGTTTATTCAAATCCAGCAATAGAAAGAGAGTAAATTAACTAGCAAGATGGAGTCTTACAGAATATGCTATAACTACACAGTAGCATACCATCATATTTGCCACATGATATTACTTAGAAGAAAGCCACAGGTCCTACTCACACCAGAAGTGCGAGGATTATTTGAGGATGTAAATATCAGAAGACAGGAATTATTAAAGGCCATTTTAGAGACTGTCCACCAAAAACCCTTACCTCAGTATGTGGAATAGAGTAAATGCAGAATGAATGTTCCTATAAAAATCTCATGGCAAAATTGCAATAAAATATATGGCAATTGAAAAAACAAAAAATTTACTATTAATAGTCATTACTTATGCATCTTCCTCTTGTGATTCTTAAAGCACATGTACACAAATAAACAGTAACCAGTTTAAAATAGTCTAATAGAAGATTTGAAAAGAGGAGACGACTTAAAAGTCCTTGGTTTAGCCACTAGCACTGAACAGATAATCAGCAGCTAACATACTTGAGAGCTTGGCACTTACTCATTCTGGCTAAGCTTAAATGCACAGAATTTGTGAAAATGTACCTAAAACAATAGATTTGATATGGGCTGAAATCCATTGTTCATTCTGATAAGGTTTAAGATGATCTATGACTCAAATAGTTATCTCTGATATAAGCATTTTGCATATTATTTTTGAAAATCTACTCTATATGGCAAAATAACTGAGAATCTGAAAATGGGTTATAAGAGGATTGTTTTTTATTATTTTCAGAATGAGTTTTAGAGAGTTTTACCAATTTCAAGTTTTTGGACACCTTGTCTAAGATTAATCTGTATTCAGGCTTTTGTTATTGTACTCTAAGTTCTGGGATACATGTGCAGAACATACAGGTTTGTTACAGAGGTATACATGTGCCATGGTGGTTGGCTGCAGCCATCACCCTGTCATCTACATTAGGTATTTGGTGGCTTTTTAGAGTAGAATTTAAACGTTCTAATTTTATTTCCTGAGTAAAAGGCATGATTTTCCCCATTTGTACTTGTTTTTGTATTTAAATGAGCAAAATTTTCGATATTGCTGCTTCCTTAATTCACCTTTTAATTTATGATTTACAACTTTCTCATTAAGTAAATTCTAAGAGGGGGAAAACATCTCTTCAGGAGATATAATAGAGAAATGTTTCCCTACCACAGCAATAATACAGGTACCACTGAAGGTGCTGAATAAAAAACTAAAAACTGATCATTTTTCTTCCCAGTTATACTTTTCAGTAGAAAACACTAGAATTTTAGAGGTATTTGTACATGCTGGTTATTCCTTGTAGCATCAAATGAAGCCCACAGTAGTATATCAGTGGTTTCCATGGCATTGCTATGATTCACTTTGATGATATAGAGCTTCCATAGTGAGAGATGGACATGGAAAAAGGGGCAACATCATCTCTAAGTCAAATGGAAAAATGTCTTCAAACATAATTTTCTGTGTTGTGCTATTAATGTCACACTAATTTTAGAAGTACGTCTTTTATAAATTCAGTGACACAAATTTTTAAATTTTATGTCTAAGCTAAAAACATTATATTAAAAATTAAATTATTGGTGACTGTCCATGAAATTTTATTTTCAGGGGAATTTACATATAACCTAAAGAGATGCATTAAAAAAAGATAATATGCAATCATAGCATCATATGCTCTACATAATAAAAAATTATAGTTATATATATTTAAGGGGCACAAAATGATGTTATGATTTATAAATAAATGTAAAATAATTAAATCAAGCTAATGAACATATTCATCTTCATTACTTATTTTTTAAATTAAAATATTTGAAATTTATTCTCAGCTACTTTAAAATGTACAGCACACTTTTCTTAACTATATTCAGCACACTGTACAATAGATCTCAAAGAAAAAGTAAAAATTAATCCTCCTGGCTAAGGCTTTGTAGCCTTGGATCATCATCTCCCCATTTCCTCCCTCCCCTAGCCTTTGTTAACCATTATTCTATTCTATTATTCTATGCATTAGATTGTTATAGATTTCACATATAAGTGAGAAGAGGCAGTATTTGCCTTTCTGTGCCTGGGTTATTTCACTTCATGTTATAGTGTACGACTTCATCCATGTTGTTACAAATGATAGCATTTCTTTCTTTTTCTATGACTGAATATTATTCCATATTCATTGTAGTGTTATTCACAGTAGCCAAGTTATAGAATCAACAATTCTAATTGTTTATGGATACCGTATTTTCTTTGTATGTTCATCTACTGATGAGCACTTAGGTTGATTTATAACTTGCCTATTGTGAATAACACTATGATTAATATGGGAGTACAGACATAATTTGGACAGGCTGATTTTAAATCTTTTCGGTAAATGCTGATTTTAAATCTTTTCGGTAAATGTAAGTAGGATTGCTGGATCGTATGGTGATTCTATTTTCATTTTTTTCAGAAATCTTCATATAATTGCCTATGTTGGTAATACTAATTTTGATTCCCAACAACAGTGTGCAAGGATTTTCTTTTCTCCACATTCTCATGAAAACTTGTTACCTTTTATTTATCTCTTATTAGTGCATAGGAAAAAAACTCTCCTGTTTTCTATAATGTAATTAGGTTTATATAGCTATTGTAGCATCTAAAAACGAATTTTAACTGTAATATAACTTTTATGATACTATGGTAATTTGACATAAATAAGTTGAAGATCTAGAGATGGTTTAATATCTGCATTAGGCACATAGTAAAAAAATGCAACTAATGCTTTTATAAAATAAGTGGGAAAATGACCAAAAATAAATTATACAGATGGTCTGTCCAGTCCACACATTAACTTTTGCAGTTGTGATAGCAGGGACTTAACACATTTCAGCAAAATAACAGTGAAAAGAGATGATTTTTATCATGTAATACCATTTCATAGTCATACTAGCTGGAAAGTGCTATGCATGAATGCTGGCACACAGGGAATCTCACAAAGCTTCTCTCTCTCTATTTTTAAGTCATATGGATCATGTCAACTGTATTGTAAGTAAAGGCTTCAAGAAGCAAGTTAATTAGCACATATGCTCAAAATCATTAATTTATTATATAAAAACTAGCTGTGCTCTGGGAAAAATACACTTATAACTTTGCCTCAAAATATATGAACGTAAACATACACACAGACTGCACACTTCTGTAAGAACTTTTGCATGTAGGATCTCCATGGGGCTTATCAGTAAAAGATTGTGAGTGATGATTCTCATAGCATGACCATCAGCTTGGCATTAAACCTAACCACATGGATAGGTAGATACATTGTGAAACTTACGAAAACACTCAACTAGAAATAGATGCCACATTTTGGTGGATAGGGCATTTTGTTAGATGAGAATTTATCTAAGTAATTGGAGAAGCTAATCGTAACAAACAGAAGAAAATAAAGAGAAATCATTTCATACTCATTAGACTAGAAACATTGAGCAAGGACTTCTACAAAGTGCAAAAACTCAAGTAAAACAGTAAGTCATTTAAATTAGGATTCAAAGGTAATTCAGTAAATAATTCAGCACTATCAACTGGATAATCATCCTTCATCCTTTGTAGATTCTGACCACGATAATTGTACTATTAATGTGAATTAGTTTTGCCATGTAGGGTTTTTGTCTCTCCTTCCATTGCCAACTATTTCTTAGTATCTCACATATAAATTTTCAAATGCTATCTGATATTTGTCTCAAATTTATTTTTTCAATACAAATTGTTAAATAAAATTATTGGGCTGAGAATAGTATTCTAGGCAAACACAGAAGCTTATACAACTGTCAGAAAGTTGAAAGAAGCATGGTGAAGCTGTGGAACCCGAAGAAGACCAGTGTAACCATAGAAGCAATAGTGACAGGGCACCTGTAGAGAACAGATTAGAATTACTAGAATAAAAACCACAGTTAAACGTAGTAGAAGATGCAGGTATTAAGCACAGCACCCAATAGTTACCTTTTCTGCTCCTCTTCCTCTATTCTTTTTTTTTTTTTTTTTTGGGGACAGAGTCTGGCTCTGTCACCAAGCACCAGGCTGGAGTGCAGTGGTGCAATCTCGGCTCACTGCAATCTCCACCTTCTGGGTTCAAGCAATTCTCCTGCCTCAGCCTTCTGAGTGTCTGGGACTACAGGCGTGTGCCACCACACTCAGCTAATTTTTGTATTTTTTAGTAGAGACGGGGTTTCACCATGTTGGCCAGCATAGTTTTTTGTCATTTAGCTCCCACTTATAAGCGAAAACATACAGTACTTGATTTTCTGTTTCTGCATTAGTTTGATAAGGAAAATAGCCCCCAGCTTCATTTGTGTTCCTGCAAATCACATGATCTTGATTGGATTAAAAAATGTGGTACATACACACCATGGAATACTATACAGCCATAAAAGAGCATATTCTTGATTGAGTACTTTAACCTGATTATTAAAAATGACTAGTCCAAACCAAAAAAGGAAACTCTGTTGTGGTTGTTTTATTAATCTTTAGTTAGTCAAGTGATATATCCTTCTTAGAAATAAGAACAATAATACAATGCTAAGTTTCTCTGTACATCTGAACCTTCATGACATTCTGCCACCTTTGCCTTATGATAGCAATTTTATTGTATTCAACATTTCCCTTCATAATCTATTTGGTAATATAATATGAATAAAAGAATATATAGTACTAGTTTGTATTTTAATGAAGTAAGAAATTACCTTTACGTAATAGAGGCCTTAAAGCATATTGTAAAACAAGCTATTCCAGAAGTTATGGAACAGAAGGGACCTCAGGCCAAACTAAGATTCTTGAATGACATGGTTTATAAACTCAGTTAAAACCATATAGTAAAAGCAAGAGGAAAAAGCAATAGGATAAGATGAAAGATTATGCTACCTGAACCTTAGGTTATGCAACATTTATTTTTATGTCTATCTCTCTCCACCATATCAGTCTTTCCAACTGATGGTGATTAATGGGGACCAGATTTAAGGTTTGAGTGAGGGGTCCAATAGAATGATGGTGCCAATACAGATATAAGATTTCTATCAAAGAGATGCCAGGGCAAGCAGTCCTGTTCATAGCTGTAACTCACTAATTAGTCTAATGAAGTGACTGGTAGTTAGCTGTTTCTTGGAAAGAGCCAAAGAAGGGCCAAATTATAAGATAATGGGAGTCACAAGCAGGTGGCCAATTTAGAAGTAACAACTGTCAGCCCAGTGGTGCCATAACCATAGCCTATAACTTTAGCCTTCCCTTTATATCTATTTGAAAGTAGCACTCTTGTTTTTTCCCCTTATTTCATCTACCTTTAACATGTCTTAAATATTACTAACTTGCAATATATACATAAGCATATCACAAATTCTACCTCACAGGGAACTTCTTTAATCATTACACACACACACACACACACACACACATATATGGATATAATGAGATATTACTTGTAGCTCATAAGCTACTCACTAATTTTTGCTTAACACTTCTTAAGTGTTCTATCCATTCTCTTGTGTTTTTCTAGTCATTTTGAGCAGTCATGAATATCCTCAAATAACACTTCAAGGGCAAACTACATTTAATGTAAACTGTATCAAACTCTATATTATTTGGTAATTTTTTTTTCTACATTACATCTCTCTACATTTGTAATGTAGAGAAAAACTACAAGTTTGCATCAGTATTGTTTTATTTATATGTATCTGGATCTTACTTTAAAGGGTTTACATTTTTTAAAAATTTTGCATCCATCTAGTTAGTTTTTTCATTAAATATGATATTTAGATACAACTTTTCTTCTTTCCAGTTTTTATTCATTCCTACACTTTATTCCTTCTTTCTGCTTTTGTAAATAATTTAAATAATATAGAAAATTCTGAAACAGAAAGAATGGTTTGAGATGTTGCCCTACCTTCACAATTATACATTACAATAGAGTGGTGAATCATAGGTGGTGAATAAATTACTAACAGAACATTTTGTCCAATTCCACATATTCCAAATTCCCATGAGGTGAAAAAATAAAAGAAGAGAATCACTGCATATATTTCAGGGTATGTATCAGAGGAGGATAACTCCAGACCTATTAAATTGGGAACTTATATAAGGTAGCTGGCAATCCACCTCTCCAGAGATGAAAATAAATTGATGTTTGCTCTAGATAAAAGTAAGTGCTCTCTAGAGAGAGCAGAAGGTCTCTAGGTTTGTAAAGCCTGGAATGTAAACAAATGGCTTCAGGGAAAATTGTTTATAAATCTCTCAGAAGGTCCCTATATTTAATTTCCAAGCCTTGTTTTTCCTTCAATCATTCTTTAACATAGGTTGTCAGTAATCTTTTCTCAGTAAACCATGAGTGTGAAGAAATGTGAAAATATTTATTGATCATTGTTTCTTGACAGCTGCAACAAATATCTTCATAATGTTTTTCCTATAAATTGACCTTTTCCTTTTTGCTTTCTAAAATAAATTGTATGAGTAAAAATAGGTTACCTTCAACAATATAAAATCAAGGTAGGCACACATTTATTCCTTCAAAATATCAACTACAAAGAAAATAATTCAGAATTACTATGGTAATTCTTTGGAGAAATGTTATGACCCTAAAATCCTGTATACATTCAAGCTTTCATTCGTGTGTTAAAAGAGTGAGAAAATTAGGAAATTTGAAAAAATATTTTGAGTCTACTGCCTTTTACAGAAATACTTGGTGCAGTAATTGCTATGAATATACAACTTTTGTTTTTCTGCCTTATGCTTTTTATTAATTATTCTCAATTGTTGACAGGGAGAGGTAAAGACAATATGCTTCTTATTCCATAATTTATATAGTTTGAGAAATGATAGAGCATTATAAAAGTACTTTTATATAAGGTAAATGAAAAACATGTACTCTTTTTTTTTGGTAATGCAATATGCAGAAAAGATATGAGAACATTATTTCTTACTAAAAATACACTGGGTTAAAGAGGAATGAGTAGCATATCTATATAGTGCTGAAAGAATAAGCTGTATTAACTACTAATTTAACTTAATAAGCTCTTTACTTTTCAAACTACAAGTTTGTTTAAATGTATTTTTCAAACTAAAATTTGTTTAATTCATGAGAAAGAAGCAGAGTAATTTATGTAGGAATAAGATGTTCTTCTACGGGTTTCTGGTATCTGCTATATGTTGAATGTTAGAAAGGGTATAAAAAGAACATTTTCAATAGCTCAAATAATTGAATGTTAGTTCTTATCTAATGCATGGAAACAATAATTGTATATTCTTCATTGTGTAATTTTTATTATGTTCTTTCTTCTGATGTCACTTTCACAGATATATGCGGGTAAATACAGCTTTCTCATACACAGATATGCTAGAGCACCCTTTTTGCATGGATACATAGGACACAATGAATAGAAATTAGCACGTTGGCTGCAAGTTAAATTACAAAGAATTGCATGTTCTGTAATAGTAAATGAAAGCTACAGTGAATAAAGTACTAAGGATAATTCATAGCAAGACAGGCTTCAGATGTATTAACTAAGAGAGTTTTGTCTTTGTGGCTTATTTTAGGTTGAATTGTGTGTCCTTTCCCTAAAGTTCATATGTTGAAGTTCTATATTTCAGAACAATGGAATGTCATAATTTGTTAAGAATAGGTCATACTGGAGTTGGATAGGCCTTCTAACACAATATGGATTGTTTCCTTATAGAAAGAAACAATTTGGACACAGACACACACATGGAGGGAGAAAACTTTGTGAATATGCATACAGACACTCATGCGCTGAAGCTTGCCAAGAAACACAAAATAGCAGGAGAGAGGCATAGAAAAGATTCTCCCTCAAAGCACTTGGAAAGAAACAATACTGCCAGCAACTTGATTTCTAGCCTCCACATCTGTGGGACTCTGTTTCTGCTCTTTAAGTCACCTTAAGGTACTTATTTATGGCAGCCTTAACAGACATCTATAACCCCTGTATCTTTTCTTTCTACTAAGAGTTGATGACATTCATTACCTAATGGGCCCTTATTAATTCGCTTTAGGGAAGAGGAGCTGATAAAATGACCTTCTAAAAAAGAATAAATAAATCAACTTATCATCTAATCAGATGTTTAATATTTTAATATAGAGTTTTGAAAAGAAAGATGTAATTATTTATGAAGAACTGAGGTTGTGAGAGAGAAAAGATGAATGACATTATTTCAACTCCAAGTTTGTCTTTGTTAAAGAAAAATATAATATTTAATCAAAGAGAACTTTCAGTTTACTCTGTAACAGGGTTCAGGGAAAGGCACCAGTATGTAAGAGTGAGCTTTTCTGGTTTAAAAGGGAGAGTCAGTGTGCTTATAGATTAGCTAAATATAAAATAGCTTATACTCAGGAGGCTGAGGCAGGAGAATTGCTTGAACCTGGGAGGCAGAGGTTGCAGTGAGCTGAGACTGTGCCACTACACTCCAGCCTGGCAACAGAGCAAGACTCCATTTCAAAAAAAAAAAAAATAGGGTGGGTGATTAATGGGGATCACTCTTTTTCATGTGGCTATCTTAAAAGGGTTTTTGGTTTCTTCCTCAGTAAAAAAAAAAAAAAAAAATAGGGAACCTCAAACTTCCAAAACCAAAGTTACCTATGGCTAAATTTCAATGGGTGGACTATGGAAGTGAATCTCTCATGGAAGAGCCCACTCCACGTCCAGCAGCACACCAGAACTATTGACTGACAGTTGTTGCATAAAGTATGTAGGTAATATTGATGGCAACCTCACAGAATACTGAGCTCCCCACATGTTACCAAAAGAACATCCAAATATCTGTTCTCTACAGTAAGTAGTGGGGAAGTTTCTGACAGAGAATTGGGGAATCTGTATAAACCCTGAGTTTGAGTTGAGAAAATGGGATGATCAGGAATCATGAGGAGATAGGGTTATCACAGAAAGATCCAGAATAAGATATGAACGTTTAAGTCCATCAGGCATTTTTTATTTCAGCAAAGGCCTGATGGGATAGGTGCTAACAAGTGAAAACCAGACTTCTCCTCCCTACTGCTATACGTAGGGAGTTGATGGAAATAAAGAGAGATGTGAAAATAAACTTCCCAATCTGTGAAAAGACATTGGTATAAGAAAGCTAAACAAAGTTAATAGGTAAGTCTGGAAGTGAATCCCATATATATACTATGCATGTATGTATATATATAAACAAACATATATATGTAATTCAGAGTATATATACTTCTATTAAAACCCCAGGCCTTTAAACTGTTGAAATCATATGCCAGTTATTATTGTATCTTTTAGATAGAGTACTTTGTATACTTTTACATGTTTGATTTCATTTTGCTTTTTGCAGTTTGGTTATTTGATTCTAGTGAGCTAGTATGCTCAGATATGATTACTATCATCTGACATCTGAAAGTAATTAAGCTCTTAAGGGTAGTAATGTTACTTAAAACTGTACATCTATTAAATCACAGTGGGAGAACTAGTACTTCACTTTCTGTAAAATTGTTAGGTTCCATTAGGCATTTTAAGCCATGGGTCAGGCTGAGCCCCTGTTGTAGCTTTCAAAGGAGAAACCAGATCTTTCTCCAAATATAGTGCTTTTTAAACTCTTTTCCAAATATTACTGCAATCAGATTTAGAACTAAGATTATACACTTGGCCACCCTCCCTTAAAAAAAAAGAGAAATTTTATCTTTTCCTATTAAGTCATAATCGTGTGGGAAGTAATAATTATGTTGCATATTCTTTGCCCATATTATTCAAGTTATTTGGGTTCTTCACGTTAAGATTTCTTTTGAATACAATTATCATTAAGGGCATGGAGCCCGGGAAACGTGAAGCACTATGTCACTCTGCCCTCAACATCAATCCTTCAAAGACTGGATGTTTACCAATGTACTAAAGGTTAGATAATGAGAAGAAAAAGGTAACTTGATCCTAGAGTAACAAAAAATATAATCAGTGTTTATATTTTATTCAGTTCAGTTAACAAATATGAAGAAACCCATTTGGAAAAATTACTGTGTGTGATTTTATCATTCATGAAGAAAAAGATGAATAAGTCAATAATAATAATGATGTGATGATAATAGCAGCTAATTTTGGAGTTAAAAATATATGTCATGTACTACACCGAAATTTTATGTGAATTGTACAATTTAAATCTCAAAAATCTTATGAGGATTTATCCTTATTATCCTCTCTTTATAGATAAATACATTAGTCTTGAATAAATTAAGTAACATTCTCAAGTGCCACATAGTCTGTTCACTCTTACAGCCAAGGCTTGAACTTTGATCTTTCTGAAGTCAGACTCCAAGCCCTTAATGAGTAAAAATCAATAGCTATATATCCATTATCACAAATTACTACTTAAAAGTATTTATTTTTTTTCTTAATTATTCAAATATAACTCTCAAGTAGTTTAGTGTCATAAAAATGTATATTCAATTTTGTCTTTTGTAAAAAGTGTTAGCTTACATATCTAAACTAAAAAAAGCAATATCTGTTAATTTCTTCAAAAGTATGAACTAGCCTTTGAGTTTATGTTTATGTTTATTTACATCTCAACTTATGAGAATAATTCTGAGCACTACCCTGTGAGAGAAAAATGCTATGAAAACCAAATAACTTAATAGCCTCATATTAGAGACATCAAGTATTCAAGTTTTGAATACCTTAGAAAACAGTATAAAATACCTTACATTTAATTAGCTCCAAATTGTAAACTTCCTACAATAACAGGTTTATTCATATACAAAGCCCTGTTATGGTTTGAATGTCACTTCAAAACTCACGTTGAAAGTTATTCCCCAATGCGACAGTAATGAAACTTAGGTCCTCTAAGAGATGGATGCGTTAGGAGGGCTCTGACTTCTGAATAAATTAATCAATTCATGGATCAATGAATTAATGGTTTAATAGATTAATAGGTTAAGGAAAGGGAACTGGTTGCTTTATGAGAAAAAGCCACCAGTGAGATAGCACCTGAGACAGCACGTGAAAAAGCTCAACCCCCTAACTATAAGATGCTCTGCACTGTCTCAAAACACTACCGGGTCCTCATCAGCAGGAAGGGCCTTACCAGAGGCAGCCCCTCTGCCTTGGACATCTCACCCTCTACAACTGTAAGAATTATTTTTTCTTGATTAATTACCCATTTTGGTTATCCTGTTACAAGCAACAACAGCAACAAAGATTAAAGCAAGCTCTTACAAACCAAAGAACTACACATTTGTCCCTGGAGGATTAAAATAAAACCATTAACAATCTGACAACACTTACAGAAGACAACCAACCCTAGACCTGAAAAGGGCAAATCAAGGGCCTGTCAACAAAAATGATTCATAAATTCTGAAACTGGCATAATGAGAGGGCAGGTGAATCTCTGGAGAATCCAAATCCTGAATTATTTTTAGGTCAAAATCACCACCCAGAATTCTACTCAGATTCTGCTGAGAGGGCATCCTCAAAGACTGAACATAGATGCACCATCTAGAGTCTGGAGCAAATGGATGTGTGTGTGTTTCTAGATCCATAATGTTAAAACATTTCAAAGACATTCACCTGAATGTTTTTAGTTGTGTAAGTCTATCTTCCCTAATATTATTTTCAATATATTGTTCTGATAAAAAGAACAGTTATTTTCAAGTTTCTTTAAAAACATTTTTCATCTTAAGTTACCTGTATTTTTTAAAGGGATTAAAAAGTCTTCCCTTTTTAAAATGCCATTTTGTTTTTATGTTCTAGGGAAAAGTTTGTCTCATTTATATTGAATAAGAAAGGTGACAGCAAAACCTGTGTTTTCTTGCATTAAAATGGCAATAATAAATGGTATGTTTTTAACTAAATATGAATTGATTGAGAAGACAAATACATTTCCTGCTAATCTAAGCAAGCTTTGTGAGACTTGCAGGGGGTCGGGCTATTTCTTGTGGCCATCTGTGGACTCCTGTGATGCGTTGCAAACAGTAAATTACATTCACATTGACACTGTTATACCTTCATAAAGCATCTTCCTTTCTATGACTGGCACTGAAATTAATTTAAAAGTGTAAGTAACTGTCTGCTTTCTAAAATGTATAATTTTAAACACACCAAAACTGCTATGACTTCTGTTTTTCATATTATAACAGAATCTAATTTTAAACTTTTAGAGAATGGCAATTTTATTTGAATCATATTAACTCTGAACCTAATGAAACAAGGGAAAACTTTAACAGAATTATTTACTCCCTTAGTAGAAAATGGCAATTGATATAAACAGTAATTATTTACAACATTACATATGAAATATTTATGATAGTTTGTGGAAATCAGACTTATTTTATGATAATTTTGTTTTTTATATACATGATAAGATAAAATACTACTTACATTTCCCAATTCTCTAAACATTTGTCAATTATAAGTTAATCAGAATATCCTGGCCTATAATCATTTTGTACAGTATAAATGAATGTTTACTATTATATTATTTTTTTCTGTAAAGTATACATCTCCATAATGACTACATTTTTATGATTATAAACAATGTACTATAAATAATCTCTCAGTAAATGTGTAATGACCTATAAAATAGCTTCAGATTTTGAAGACACTTTTAATATTTGAATAATTTTGGAGTAAAATTTTAAACGGAAATTTGCATTAGAATCGAAAGACTGCTAAAAGCTTTCAGATAATTACTTTTGGAAAGCATTTCTTTCCCAAGATGAAATAATTCTTACTGATGTTTCTTAAAAACCTACCTTTCTCTAGACAGTTTGTTACATGGTTGATTTCTCCTGCAACAGAGACTCTTGGACAATGCATATAATAAAAAATTAAGTAAATAAATAAATAGTATAAATGTTAGCTTTTTTCTCTATATTGCCTTGAGAGAACATTTCTGGGAGCTTTGTACTCATAAAGCTATAGCAATATTTACATGGAATATTGTTATTCTGAGGAAGAATGACAGAGCACATATATCTTTGTTCCAATGGGAAGCTGGCTGACCTTATGTAGTGACTAGAATGCTGTCAGACTTTGACGCGCAGCAGGAAGATGGGCAGAGAGGAGAGAGGCAGGAGCAGATAGTCTGGCAAATGAATTGGCCTCACCTGTCGCCATGGGCACGCAGTTGTATAAACTGGAATTAACATAAATCCTTGTTTTTAATGTATCCTGATATCAAATTTGTGCTTAGTAGTTATCAATTTAGGCAACTGATTTCACTAACTCTTCCACAGTCACCTGCCCATTTTGCTTTTGTTTGTTTACTTTGTTTTGTTTCTAATTTTTGTGATGACATCCTTATTGCTTAATGATCTGGTGTCAGTACAGTTAAAAGAAAAATGACAGAAGTGAAAACATCTGATTTTATTTGGAAACTAATAAATATTTATAATTGATACAAAGACATTTAAAACTTGAAATACTAGCACTGCAGATAGCCTCAATCTTTTCTGTCATTGAAAATAATTACAAAAAATATGAAGTGTTTATGCAAAAGTAGATGTTTATAAAATTTCCACTTGCATTGATTTCTTTCAACTTCTAATGACTAGTGAGCATGGATTACCTCAAAATTATAAAAGGATTAACTTTTTACCAGCAGGTTAAAAGATAGAATTGTATCCTATTAATTGGTAATTAGGCACTTGCCATAAAAGTTGCTGTTATCAATATTTGTGATGGCTGAGACTAGCCATACTAGCCATATGCTCGTTGCCAGAAAATGCTTTGATATTGGAAAAATTCGATTAACAGTTCTTGCATTAGATTTTCTATAGAAAATCTGAGTCTAGTGCAAATCCCAACTCCAATAGTCTTTTTCTTTAGCTTTATGACCAATCTCCATTTCTAGAGATTCCATTCCTAAGGAATATCTTACACTCTGGTCTTTCTTTGCCTAAATTAGGTTGTTTTTGTTCCTCATTTAAACACTCCCATAATCACATGAAGAACTTACAGAGCCAGAATCTACTCCACCATCAAAATCTTTATTTGTAACCCCCTTGTCCCCCACCCCCACCATTCTGCTCACTACTTTCTATACTCACCTCAGTTTTTCAGTTTATTATCCATATTCTACAATATTTTGGTCTTATTAAGAACTTCAATACATATTCTTCACCATTTTGCATCATTTATTATTCCAATAGGACTTTACTTTCTCTTCCAAACACCACTTTGGACTTCTCCACATGAATTGAGTTGGCCTATATTTCCTCCTCATTCTTTTGTGTGTGTATCAGTAAGGGTTCAAGAAGAGAAATATAATTACTAAGGCATATATCATACATATATGTGTTTGTGTACATACGTATATACATAGATAGATAATAGATAGGTAGATATATTGATAATAAAGTGAGAGAGACAAAGAGAGACTGATTTACTATATGAAATTGACTTAAGTGATGTAGTGTCTATCTAAGCAAGATCAAAACCTACAGGGCAAAGATCACAGACAGAATGGAACATATGGGTATTAGATGAAGCTATTGTCCACAGTATTCAAGAAGCTATCAGGAGCAGGCTGGAACTTCATGGGCACGGGCAGAAGCTGTTGTACCTTAATGACATCTGCAAAATTCTTCATAGGAGCACTTAAATTAGTGCTTAACTGAATGAGGAGGACTGTAACCTCACCAAACTGACATATTAAAGGAAAGTGAGTTTCTGTAAAGATTCCAGTTATTTCTTTTGTAAAGGTTTAATATAATATATTTGTGAGATCATTTGGACCTGGAGATTTTGTTTTAAATTTTCCATTAAATTATAAATCTGTTTTATTTAAGTAATATATAGGAATATTAATATTTTAAATTTATTCCTTTGCAAGTTTTATGGATTTTTTATTGTTAAGGAATTCGTGCACTATATTGAGGTGAATTTTTTGAATGGTATAATTTATTATTATGTGTGGCATTGAGGCTAATTTAATGGTGCAATGTATATATTATTTTATATGGCACAAGTTTTCAAATATTCTTGCACTCAATTTTTAATGTCTGTGGGAGCTTTAGTGCTGCTGTTTCTTTGTTTATCTCCCTCACTCTCTTCCTGTATCTGTTTCTCCAATTGTTCATTCTAACTAGTTGTTTGTCTTTGTATTGTTATATTTATGGAGCAACTTATTATTTCATTTTTCCTGCTTTGTAAATTATTATTAATTTTCTTGATTGCTTTTAAAAGCCTGTTTCTTTCCTTCTGTTGCCTTCAGTTCTTGATCTATAACTTTCTCTTTTTTTCCTAATATAAACATTTAAAACTTTAAACATTTTTTCACATTGCCTTAGCTGCTTTTCACAAATTTTGATATTTTGTAATTTTTACTTTGTTTCAGTTGTATTTTCTCATTTTCCTATCTACTAATTTGATTTGGGGGCTATTTAGAAATGTATTTTTTAATTCCTCCCTATGGTGAGTCATTTCAGGTACTTTTTAATTATTGTTTTGTAATTTAATTCCATTTCTGTTTATAGAACGTGTTCTACATGATTTCAAACATTTTATGTTTTAGGATTTATTTTATGTTCCAGAATGTAGTCAATTATACTGAAAGTTTTGTGTGTACTTGAAAATAGCATGTATTCTGCTGTATTTCCATGTGTATCAGTATGTATACATATGTGTAGCACTGTAAACGGGAATCCAGTTAAGCTAGTATAGAGTTGTAATAAAATCTGCAAATCCATCTGATATTTTGCCTACTTATTCTATCAATTTTTATTTATTTATGTTTTATAGACAGAGTCTCACTCTTTGCCCAGGCTGGAGTGCAGTGGTGAGACCTTGGTTGACTACAACCTCTACCTCCCTGGTTCAAGTGATTCTACTGCCTCAGCCTCTTAAGTAGCTGGGATTACGGGAGGATGCCATGACACCCAGCTAATTTTTGTATTTTTAGTAGAGACAGGGGTTTCACCATGTTAGTGAGGCTGGTCTGAAACTCCTGACCTCACGTGATCTACCCACCTTGGCTTCCCAAAGTGCTGGGATTATAGGCATGAACTACCACACCCAGTCTTATTCTATCAATTATTACAAGAAGTATTAACATCTCAAACAATGATTATATGTTCATATATTCATCAATTTAAGCATATACATTTGATTTTGTTAAGAGAACCTGACAAAGTCTCTTTATAATATTAAATATCCTAGTTCATCATTCTTTTAAAATTCACTTTTTTATATTAATGTAGCCACTTAATGTTTTTCATAATCAAGCTTAACATTCTATATCTTTTTTTTTATCCTTTTATATAATCCTATTGGTATCATTCTATTTAATGTAATAATCCTGTAAGTAGTAATCCTGTAAATAGCATATCAACATGCCTTTCTTTTTAATACAATCTGAAAATTTCTGTTTTCTTAATGGACTGTTTAGACCATTTATATTTAATATAATTATTAATATATTTGAGTTTAAGTCTATAATTTGGCTAATTTTTATTTTTATTTTTTTGTCATTGGCTACCTCTGTCCCCCACTTTAAGCCTTTTAATTTCTTATAGTATTTTTTTTTTAGTCTCCAATTAACTTTTCAATCCCAATTTTATGCCACAGTGGTTAACTTGGAACAATGGGGTCTATGAGAACTTTCTGCAATTAAGGAAATGGCTTATAATTGTGCTAATAAAGTTGCTAAAAGCCATATTTGATGAATGATCATTTAAAATGTGATGCGTGACTGAGAAACTGAATTTTTAAAAGTTCTATTATATCAATTTACTCTAAATTGTAATAGCCACATATTACTAATTTTTAAAAGTTCTATTATATAAATTTACTCTAAATTGTAATAGCTACATATGACTAATGGTGGCTACCTTGGACAACACAGATCTATAGTTACAATATGCATTCCTAACATCACAACTAACAGTCTACTTTCATTTTCCTCTTTTTTTGTTCTTTATATTATCATTGTATATTTTACCTCTACAAATGTAATGAACTCCAAAATGTATTGCTATATTTTACTTTCTCTCATTAATTTTTATTTAAAGAAATTAAAAAATGATAAAAATGTTATATGTACATGCCTATTTACCATTACTGGAGCTTTTAATATTTTTAAGAATTTAGATTCCAAATTTAGATCCGTCTGGTATCATTTCCTTTCAGTGTGAAAAATTTTGGTAATATTTTAATGTAGATCTTGCAGAATTTACTGAAAATATATTTATTTTATCTTTGTATTTGAGTGATATTTTAACTGGATTTATATTTCTCAATTTAGTTTTATTTTTCATTATTATCACATTTGTTTATTTACTTATTTGTTTATGTGTTTTTAGAGGTGGAGTCTTGCTCTGCCACCCAGGTTGGAATGCAATTGAGATTATCATAGCTCACTGTAGCCTAGAACTCCTGGGCTCAAGCTATCCTCCTATCTCAACCTCCCAAGTAGTTTGGTCTATATGCAGAAAGAGAAGTAGAGAGAGAATATATATATACATATACACCATATTTAGCAAGTTTTTAAGTGCTTTAGGTGTATATAATTATTTGTAATCTTAGATTTTTGTTTCTATTTACTGCTGACATTTAAGTCCAAAATCAGAATATCTTAGAATATCCCATCAAATTTCCAGTCAATGATATAATCCAGCCTCTTCTCATAGAATGTGACACACTAAACCTTTACATATTATAGTTCTTTGATATATTTAGTGAGAAGCATTATTTACTGGTTTTCTTTAATTTCTTATTGTATTGTATATTATAAATAATCTATCAGTATACTCTTGTTTAAATATATTTTTGTAAGGCTTTACCAAGTTGAATTTTCTAGACAAAGAAAAACTTGTACCATTCCTTTTTTTTCTTTAACTAAATCAAGTAAGTCTGAATGCATTAGTGGTCTACATTTTCACTGAGGATAATTGACAGACACTGATGTCTCCCGTTTTAAATTACTGTCAAAGAGTATCCTAAGAGGCCCTAGGGAATTTGGTTAGCCATTGTTAATGATATTTATATATCTAAATATCATACTAACAATGTACCACTCTCCCATTAATAAAATTGTTTCTAAAATTAACATCTACATTATTCCAATAAATGTAATATCATTATTTCATTATGAAAGTAGTATTTTATATTTCCTTATAAACATTAATATAAAATGTGCATTTTTCTTTCTGTAAGCCATTAGTGTGTTCTACGTAAACTAAGAAAATATTCCCAAGGATAAATATAATTTATACTAAATAATCTACCAGAGCACTTGAGAACAATTTACAAGCTAATCTTTATTTTTTCCTTTACCTAAGGGAAAAAAAGCTTAACATTAAAACATCTTATAATTCTCAAGCGTAAAAAATATATATTTGAAAGCTTCAGTTCAGATATATGTACTTAATACATTAATTTTTAACTACATGTGGGTAAAACAACATCTATGTAATAGAATATTTATTCACACACACACACACACACACACACACACATATACCATAAAGTCCATCTAATTACTCAACTCATCAAAAAGTCAGATGTTTAGTAGGTATTGCTAAAAGAATAATTTGGTAGTGTGAGCACAAACAAGACTCAAAGATAGATTCATTTATAAAAATAGATTTCAGTTTTATCTTGTGCTAGAAAATGAAAAACAAGTAGGTATTAGGAAACTTAGTAGGTAAGTCAAATGATCTACCACTGTCATTGAGAATGAGCTTAAGTTTACACCCTAATTTTTAGGATAAGAAGGCCACAAACTGAGACAATAGTTAAGGGGCACTAATAATGATGGGAAATAGTCTGAGTAGAGAAAATGTTCAGACCACATATGTAACCAAACTTGTACCACATCATATGTAATTTCTACTAGATTTCATTCTGGACTTCTTGTATGCAAGACAGTTTTATTTGTACATGTAAGCTTTTATTGAAGTCACCACACATTAATTTCTTACATTTAAGAAAGACAAAATCACCCAAAAGTCACAGTTAGCTGGCATAGACCTCGTAGGGACATTATAAATACTTGGTAAATGAATGTAGAGTAAATGACTTGTTATCTAAATGTGCTACGGGATAATATAATAATGGACTAATATTTTAAATGGCAAAGTTAATTTAATGTAAAAATAAATGTAAATAATATAAAATTTTTTATTATATATTGTAAATGTTTTATTACATATAATGCTTTTTATTTTATATGGAATTATATGTAATATTGCATATTACTTATAAAAATGTATTCTTTTAAGAAAAAAGCAAATCAAATAGCAGAAATCTAAAATACAGAATGGTAAGCAGAAATTCCAGTGTTGATAGACCTGCAAGAGACATGACCATGTCTTGGGGCCTGTGAAAGATGGAAAGCTAAATTGGACACATGATCCCACAAATGTCAAGACTATCCACAAAAGTATAAATAAGAAAAGAATCATCACAATATTAGATAGTAATTGAAGTTGGTGTCATAAACTTTTACATTGGTTAAGTTGAGGAGAAGAAACTCCCTCCACTAAAAATTCAAAATCATAAGCCAGACTTCATGTTGGATTGGTGTCTGAAGGTCTAAAAAAGTCCAAGTAGTTTGATTTTAAGAGTTCACAAATTTGAAAGTACTTCCAAGATTTTGAATAAAGACATTCAAATCTTCTGCAAAACAGTTTAACCTCCTACAAAATCCTGATAAACCCAATAATGGAACATTACAAAACAATAAATTCATGTATATAATCAAGAATAAACAGAAATATTACCAATAGAATCAGCTTCTTCTATTCTTGGCTCAACCTTCTTTTCAGGCCTCAGAGTCCCCTATAGAAATCTAGAAGATAGAGAAAGAGAGTATAAAGAAACTAAAATTTCTCATTTATTTTTGCTCAAAAGTGCCTTATGTCTATATATTTTGCTAACATTCTATTAATGATATGTGTTGTCATTTTACTCATTTAAAAAGTGGTGGTGGAGGAAAACCTATTGGGCTGGTAAATATAATCTCTGGCTTGATGAAGATTTTTTGAGATGAATATACGCTATGGAAAAGGCACTTCAAATTCCTAAAGTTATGCCAGCCATCTCTGTCTCATTGATAAAAATCTTGGAGAAGAACCAAGGAGTACATGTGCAACTCATTATCACTTAGAAAATGCTACTGAAAATGTATATTTACAAAAATATTCATGAGACTCGATATCTCTGTCCCTTAGTTACTTTTCTCACTTAAAATTAAAAAAAAATGATGATTATTATTTCATCACATAAATGTTGTGAAGAATAAATAAGTTGATGCATATAAAATATTTAGTTTAGTGTTGGCTCATGGTGAGAAATACACATCTTGGTGCCATTATTATTATGATCTTTACGACTCAGTATGCTTTCTGGGTTAGTATTTAGAAGACTAATAGCACCAGAGGATGTGAGATGAAGGCAAGGCCTGCTTTATCTAGGATGACCCATCAATTCCTCTATTGAAAAAAGCCCTCTGTCTAATTCTCATTTCTGTGACCTTGTTGGCATCTAAACCTCCAAAATATGATTAACAAGTTCATCACATGTGAAATATTGTAAGATAAGTTGCCCCCAAGTAAGGACAGAAGAATGTTTCTCTAAAGGGCTGAGACCTGATGCAAAAATGTAAATAATTGCTTCACTTGTCCTAAGTAGTGAAATGAAATCCCACAGATTTTTACTCTAGGTAAGACAAAGTGTTACTATTAATCTACTAAGAGAATTATTAGCATTATGGATATTTGCCATTCATTTCCTAAAAAAAAAAAATAGCACATAGTTAAATTTAACTAAAGAATTTATTTAGCATTCTGCTAAGACCAGCTGTCACACAATGCCTGGCAATGTTGCAAAGCTCCTATTTACATGCACATTCACAGATAGTAGGAATCCGTCTACTTTTTATAATGGATGTTGCATTTTTAGTGAAACATCTGTGTTGTCTTGAGTGTGTTATTACTTTTAATCTTTCACTTAATATGTTTGTAGATGTATTGTTCCAAATTTGGTTTAATAATTATTTTAATTTGTTGTAAATGTTCAATCTTTAAATATTTGATTAAATTGTTTTCAATGTGATTTGATTTCCCAATGTAAATGTATGTGCCTTATCTTAAGGTCTGCTTAAATTTACAAAAAAAGTATTTCAGAAATAATCTTAAGAATACTGGAATATTTCTAGTTGTTATTGTAGTAAAGTTCAACTGAAACATTTTCATTCATAGTAGGATATTTAGTAGGAAACATATCTTTGTACCATTATTGTTATTATCTTTGAGACCCAGTGTGTTTTCTGGGTCAGTATTTATATTCACAGGATATGAATTAGTGCTTTATAATCATATACATTTCAAAGTAAGTGCAAGGAGAATAAAGTTCTCAGATACAATAACTCTAATTTAATTTTTTTTAAGTTGAAAACCTCCAAAAGAACATTGCAACTACATTTCCAGCTTTGGATATTTTTGCAAGTATATTTTTTTCTTTTTAATTTTTTGTGTGTTTTCTTTTACCTATTAATTTGGAAATAATTATATATTCAAAGAAAGTTGTGAAGCTAATACAGAAAAGACCCTATTTATCAGTTATTTTGTTTTGTTGATAATGCTTTTGGTGTCCTATCTCATCTAGTGTCATATCTTCACCAAGATCTAGGTTCTAAAGATTTTCTACTCTTTTATCTTTTAAACCTTCACTTAGATTTTATATTTAATTCTATAACCTGCTTTGAGTTAACTTTTAAATAAGGCATGATGAGGCAACCTTATATTTTATTTTTGATTTTTTTTTTTTTTTGCTCATAGATGTCCACTTGTTTCAAATCATTTGTTAAATAAAACTATTGTCCCTCAGTTGAAGTGCTTTTTCATGCTTGTCGAAAATAGCCCAGCTAGACTCCTGCAAATGCATTTCTGAACTTTCTAGTTTATTAATCTATGTCTTCTCCTCCAACAGTGTCACACAATCTTGATTACTATGGCTATATGAGTCTAGTATTTTTATAGAGTGATTATATCTTTGAAAATTATTTTGACAATTTGTTTCTTTATTTTTTAATACTTTTTTTTATAATTGGTATTTTTTTTATTGCATTTTAGGTTTTGGGGTACATGTGAAGAACATGCAAGATTGTTGCATAGGTATACACATGGCAGTGTGATTTGCTGCCTTCCTCCCCATCACTTAGATCTTGCATTTCTCCCCATGCTATCTCTCCCAAACTCCCCACCCTCCTCTGTCCCTCCCCTATTTCCCCCTGACAGACCCCTGTGTGTGATGCTCCCCTCCCTGTGTCCATGTGTTCTCACTGTTCAACACCCACCTATGAGTGAGAACATGTGGTGTTTGATTTTCTGTTCTTGTGTCAGTTTGCTGAGAATGATGATTTCCAGATTTATCCGTGTCCCTACACGAATTCATCATTTTTTATGGCTGCATAGTATTCCATGGTGTATACGTGCCACATTTTCCCTGTCCAGTCTATCATCGATGGGCATTTGGGTTGGTTCCAGGTCTTTGCTATTGTAAACAGTGCTGCGATGAACATTCCTGTGCATGTGTCCTTATAGTAGAATGACTTATAATCCTTTGGATATATACCCAGTAATGGGATTGCTGGGTCAAATGGAATTTCTATTTCTAGGTCCTTGAGGAATCACCACACTGTCTTCCACAATGGTTGAACTAATTTACACTCCCACCAAAAGTGTAAAAGTGTTCCTATTTCTCCACATCCTCTCCAGCATCTGTTGTCTCCAGATTTTTTAATGATTGCCATTCTAACTGGCGTGAGATGGTATCTCAATGTAGTTTTGATTTGCATTTCTCTAATGACCAGTGATGATGAACATTTTTTCATGTTTGTTGGCCTCATATATGTCTTCTTTTGAAAAGTGTCTGTTCATATCCTTCCCCCACTTTTGAATGGGCTTGTTTTTTTCTCTTGTAAATCTGTTTGAATTCTTTGTAGATTCTGGATATTAGCCCTTTGTCAGATGGGTAGATTGCAAAATTTTTTTCCCATTCTGCTGGTTGCCAGTTCACTCTAATGATTGTTTCTTTTGCTATGCAGAAGCTCAGGAGTTTAATTAGGTTCCATTTGTCTATTTTGACTTTTGTTGCCAATGCTTTTGGTGTTTTAGTCATGAAGTCCTTGCCTATGCCTATGTCCTGAATGGTTTTGCCTAGGTTTTCTTCTAAGGTTTTTATGGTGTTAGGTCTTATGTTTAAGTCTTTAATCCATCTGGAGTTAATTT